>JASKGO010001167.1:0-23020 GCA_030556065.1 Holobus sp. GC000080
AATCTTACATGTCACTTGGTTTCCGAATCATCCCTACAAAACCGAAAATCTTTTTTTTTTATATAATTTTTCAAAAAAACTATTCACTAAGAAAAAAAAGTAATAATTGTTCTAAATATATACTTTTAAGTAAAATCTAAATAATTTTACCAAATTTTCATAGCTTACTTGATTTTAGAGATAAAAAATAAACTTATACCATACTTGGCTATGGACTTATCAAATAGCTTTTTTTTCGGATTTCAACGATATAATAATTTGTACGATTGTCATTGATGTAAAAAGAAATAGAAAAAAAAATCACATTAAAAAAAAATTGTTAGGCTTTGAATTTTTTGATAAATAATTAATTACAAATAAAGAAAAATATTCTCTAGATTGATTCGGTTCTTTTAAAATAAAATAATTATTAAATTGATTTATTACTTCAATGTAGCTAAAACACAGCATCCACGGCGATTTTGATCGAAGGGTTTGTTGTGTGTCGTCATTTGCAATGGAGAAGTCCCATTTGACACGGCCTCCCTCATTATTCAATAAAATACGTTTTTTTTATGTTTTACAATAATTTCCAAATTTATATTATTATATAGCTAACAATGATTACCTTAAAAAAACATAAGTTTAGTTTTTAATCTCGACAATCAAATAAGCTATGGAAATTTTGGAAAAAATATTTAGATTGTATAGTTTAAAATATTTATTAGTAAATATTATTACTTTTTTCTATGAGAACTTTCTTTCTTGGAATAAATTGTTAAAGACATCAACGATTTTCAGTTTATTTGGGATAATTCCCGAAAATCTATCTATCTGTCTTTAAAAATTAAAACTGCAGTTAAGTTAACAATAAATGGGTTGAGAAAATGGCCACCCTGTAGATTGTACAAAAATGAAAAATATTTTTTTTATACTAAAACTAAAAAAGACTACGGTAATCCACGAAAGAGAAAATAACTATGGGTTGCCGTTTAAAAATCAAAACTTGGGATGATTTCTGGTTAAACCTGAAGTGGCATAAAATAGAAAATAAATTTTATCAATCAATCATAAGTTATGTCTTTATAAAAACAAAAAAATTGTAAATATAAAGTAACTTTTCGTTTTCACCCTGGTCATGCTGTTTCAATATAAAAGTAACATTTGCATTTAATTTTAACATTCACAGTTACAATATAAACTGTAGACATTTTCGATAATTAATTATCAAAAACTTATTGACAAAACTCAATTTAACCAAATTAAACGGGTTAATACAAATGAAATGAATAAATAAAATTTGCTTAAATAAAATTTGAAAACATTTAAAAAGTTGCAACTTGTTAAAGTCCGCAAAAACTGCAATTCTTTTATGTGCATGTCAATGATATAAAATATGAAGAAATTTCAAGAATTGTATGAAAAATGCGAATAAATTACCTGTCGAATCGCAAAATCTTTTATGATACCGCACGAATATACCTACTACTACTACTTAGGAAGATTAACAAATCGAATAGAAAGCTCGTAAACAGGGATCTGCGTGCAATTCCAGGAACCCGATGTACACATACAATGTAAAGAAAGTAGCAGTTTGTAAATAACGCATACACAACATTCGACAAATCAAACAAACAGCCACCAAAGCGAAGAACAAGAGAGAAGGAATTACTACAGTACACTTACCGCTACTTTGATATCGCGCACTTGCATTTTCAATTTAGCCAGGACATCGCCATGCTCGGCCAACATTGAATTGTGTCTGCGGATATCGTCACCGCTGTCGCCGTCTTCGTGATTGCCCGTGGACTCCCCTTCGCTCAATTCGCCGTCATGTTGCGACTGCAAATACACAATGACCAAAAATTAGTGACGAAGAGAACGGTGGTCGAATGACTTCTGGTAAAGATGCTGCAGCTAATACATGCATTGTGGGTACAGCAAGAAGCGTCTTTTCAATGAGTGCTTGGCGCCTACCACACACACCAGACCAGGAAATTGTAAAGAAGCCTATCCCGTATAATAACGATATACATGTTGCATCCCTTTCTAATGCTTCTCCTTATAGCATACAAATAAAAAGCACCCTGCCTCCAATATCAATGAATTTCAAGCCTTAAAGTGGCCGATATCCTTCTTAGAATTTCGACTAAGTCGTTAAGTAGGTAACACGCAGACGTTGCAAGTTGTTTTTCGTTCAAGTTTCGAATTTTTTCATTTATACACTTCAGGATTTTAAACAACAGCAAATTTAGTAAATTACGGAAAATATTAAATGTTTTTTAATGACCACTTTGGGGACGCTGATATCAACAAATAAATTAAGTGTTTTGTTGGCACATAAGCATTAAAGGAATTGCGTAAATTGCAATTAATTGGTCACATTTAAAATTTAAATATTTAATATTTGTATATGATGAACTAAATTCGAATAATAACTAAATGATATAAACGATTTAAAAAAATGCGGAACTTCATATCAGAAAATTATCCAATCAAGAAACACGTTGAAAACATAATAAATTATTAATTAATATTATCTAATTCTGATCATAATTGCATAAAAAATCCGTCCTTTAACAAACAATACAAGAATAAATAACCAATAGCATTTAAGATACATATCATTCCTCCAAGGACTTTTTTATTAATAATTGCCACGGAACTTTACTATTTGTTAATATTGCCAATAACAAATTGCCAACAGATTTAATTGAAATTTTGATCTATTGCAAATAAAAAAGCAAAGCATAAATCTATGATATTAAATTTTATAACTTTTTAACCCATACACTTTAAAAACTTATATAATTCCAGATATGAATTTTTACTTTGGCCATAAAAAACCACTTACAGATAAATTTCTCCAAAAATTCAAAGTCTATATCGCAACGACAGCTATAAGGTTCTGCTCATAAAAGTCACCAAAGGAAAACAAAATTAATAATACTAACTTGCACAAATATACTAATAAATAAAATATCAGAAATAGTAAACAACGAATGACATATTATATACGCAAAGTATAAAAAGTAAAATTTATTTTAAGGACACAAAAAAAAAAAAGAAAATAATCAAATTCATTAATCACACCCTCTTATTTGTATTTACTATAATGAATATATTGAAAATAAAAAATCCAAATGGGTGTGTTTGTATAAACCAGACTACCCTCTTGTAAGAAGTTCTTCGATACTGCCGGAACAAAGAAGGTTTTTGAATCAGGGAGACGCTTCGTTTAATAAGTCGCCCTTTATCGCCCAGTCTAGATCTGTGCGAGAAACACAAACAAGTCAACCATTTATTTAAATTCAAGGAGTGCTTATAGTATAGAATCAGAAACCTATAAGAATATCAAATGCTTGCATGTAATAAATAAGAGAAAGAGAGAGACAGAGGATGAGTGTGTGGGGCACCCACCCTTAATAAGTGCGGTCGGTCGGAATTAACGGTAGCCAGGCAGCGCACTTGAAGGATTCCGCGATCGATGCGCCAAGAAAGCTGTCTCACAAGAAATCTTACACATTATGTACTATATCTAAATCACTGCTTGCATATAATCCAATTTCCCCACTGGACATGACGGAAATTGCATTATATCACTTTTATATTAAGTTTACCACCAGTAATACATCCGAACGATTTTGTACGACTTTATGTTTCCGCACACAGCAAACACACTTTTCGGAAACCCTAGCAGTTTCTTATATCACATTATAAGTTGCTTGATTTACGCAAATCACAATACATACAAATATTCAGAGTTTCTAAAAATTAGATTAAAAAAAATATATTACAAATATTTTCCAATTTTATGAATCGATTCATAAATAAGATCAGCAACAATTCTACAAAACATTTTTTATTTTGCAAATTGGTTAGAACTTTATTTCATTTATCAAGTGCCATAGAATAGAAATTAAAATCAGAAAGAAAATCAATTTAATATTTATGTCCTATCTCTAAAAACATAATAAAAAAAGCAATTTTGTGACGAAATTTATAATTCACTTATACAGAAATAACAAAAAAATAAGTTATTTTATGGTGGATTATCAACTTTCCACGCAACAACTATACAGCTTCTAAATTATTATTAACGCCGAAGAAATATTTACAAAATCAAAATTTCTAAGAAACATTTATTTGTGCAGCGAGTTTGTTGAATAAGTGACCCCGATCATTTTTGACGAATTTCTAAAATTCCATCTTATCTATAAAATGAACGAACAACACCAGTTAAACAAGTTTCCTAAAAGGCCCGGTATCTTAATCGTGCACACGGAAATAATCGCACAATAATAATAAATAAATTCCAACCACCCTAATCTTCAACCCTCGGCTATTAGTTATTAAAAGGCAACAAGAAAGTTGGTGCATTAAAGCAGCAAAAACAGGTAATTTTTGCATAAATTTTCTTTAACGTAGGTACAAGACATTAAATTGCACAGGTAGTTCCAAGAATTTTTAATGCACACATGCACAGAGCATTAAATTTAAAATTTTCAAATGATAAATATAATTCGTCATAAATCTCTCATATAGAAAATTTATTAGCAATATTATGGCTGTACAGTGTACTTCCATTGCTTGCAAGCAGTAGGGAAATTTTAAAAGCTGTCGAAAAGCAACAGCGATCGCTCGATGAAAGAGCACATAGCACAGCAGAAGAAGGTGACTTATTTTTAGACTTGTCACGTGCCCCCGGGAACTTTAGGGTAGGTCGGAAGTGACGTCAGTCTTCTTCGAAGGACATGCCGCTATTGACGAAAATCGTCAATTGCATGCGTAGATATATTGCATGTGCAAATATCAAGAAGCGATCGTAAATCACACGCTTTCTTAAAGAACCTTCGGATTTTGTTCTCCGGGGAAATTAATTACAATTATTTCCTCGAGCACCGCAGCAATTGTTCGTCTCTACATTATTACGGGAAACGATATGCACAAATGCGTAATTTTCGTAATGCCAAGTTGTTATTCGAAATTGATTTAGTTCCGATTTCCGTCCAAGTAAGTATGTGGCCATATGGCTCAAGGCTAACGTCATAATTTTATGCATATGGCATGCAATCTGGCCAAATATAAACAACCCCAAGAAGAAGCCGAGTCCATACGCACCCTAATTATAATTCTCTTGCATCTGCATTTCGCGTGATAGCATTCGAACTCACTCTGCTGCTTCTGCTGCTGGTTTTTCGGCTAATATTTCAAAATTTCTATCGCGTGAGCCCGAGTCATTATATCTCTCTAAAAACCACCGTGTACGTGGTAGCTACATTAATTTCTTCTCTTTTTTTATATATAGATATATTAAACATTTGAAAGTAATTATAATCCTTTCCTTATCCTTTCCTTCTGATTCGTATTCATAGTGTAGCGTCCGAGGAAATAAATATTGATTCACGTGCATATTTGTCTAAAATGCCACCCCCGTCGGTGAGGCGCAACAAGACGGACAGAATTAGCCTTAAGCACACTTATCCTAAGTTAATAAAGTCCGGCGACAGGTTTCCATAAACGCGCGTTTGCTGCGAAGCGAAACGAAGAAGAAGAAAAAAACCTATCCTATCCATCGGCTCCTTACTTAATATATTTTGTATTATTATTATTGTTGCTGGTCGGACATGCATTTGTGTTATAGGCGGCGATGTTGATGGTGCCTTTTTATATTGAGGGGTATAAGAAGAAAGAGTGCTGCTGCTGTTTTTGTTTATACAACGCAGCGCAGACAAAGAAAAGGGCACCTATCGACTGAATCTGCCGGTATAATCGACGAGTTTTAACCTCCCGACTACAAATGAAAAAATCAAACATTCACTTCTTCAACGGCCATTTATTAAATAAGCATATACACACTGGACGGTCGCATTAAATTCTATTTGCATAACGTATACATATACATATACAGGGATTTCTTTTTATTTATGAACAAAAAAAAATTACAAAATTTTTGTGTACTTCAAGAACTGGTGGCTACGTATCAAACGTTTTAATAAAATGAACACAAAGAAAAAACAAAATAAGAACAGCTTCGGGCACCGCCAAACAATTTTTTTTTTTTTTTTAATTGGAACCAATGATGAAAATTATTTGAGGATGTTCTAACTATAACTAACTCAATGTATTAATACAAATTTTGAAATGATGTAACATTTCAAATAACTTAACAATTCAAAAACATTTTCTGTGTTAAATTAAAAGTAATCTTGTAACTTATAAAGTATATAACCAACAGTTTTCATCCCGAATGTTCTTAATAAATCTAGACGGTTCCACAAACAAGTCAAACACGTAAATTAATCGTGTAAATAGACGATATTTCATTACGGTATCCAAGAGCAGCATCTTATTTCGCTTGATTGCAGCCGTATGTGTGCTCATACACGAAGCAAGTTATTAGCGTTAATTTGTGGATGATGTTCGTTGGCCACTGGAAGCATCAGTTCATTGCATTTTGCAAGCGCAAGCATAATCAGATTGCAAGTTTGGCCCACTTCTATCTGTAGATTAATTCTATTAATATTTAATGTACGAATTAGCGTCATCTAGGCAATTAGAAGCAATATTTTCTCGCACCTATAAATACCGATTTGAACGCGCGCATCGGGGGAGATGTGTGATGTGTGAATTGGGAGTTGCGAGAGAGCAACAGCACTAGTGTGGGTCTGATTAATTCCCCGATTAATTATAGAACGGCGCAGATAGGCGCACACGAAAGAAGAAATAATGCACGGCACGGTGTTGTTACATCATAAAAAGATGTCCACATTTGTCACGAGGCTGCTCGCGCCGCCACGAGTTATAAATCTCGCGCCCACACTCGACTGCAATCCGATTAAGAAGCGCCCGTTTTGCATGGCCAAAGTGAGCTGGCTATTTTCATGCACTTACTCCCGTCCATGCAAATTCGCGCACTTCGATTGAACCGTATTAAATCGCTTTCGCTCGTTGCACTTTGGAATTCGCATTTACCATTCCCGCCGTCTCCGCGATCATTTTAAACGCTCATTCCGTATGCCCATACTAATTTCCGTCATTAATTATTCATAAGATTTATTAATAATACGAGTAGTTCTACATTAATTTAATGTCTCAGTTTTTAATTTTTAAATTAAAAATTTATGTATTATTATAAAACTATTTGAAATTTTTAACTATTAAAATTTGAAATTAAATATGCAGAATGATATTAAATCATTTTCTGTGAAGTTTTCATTTAATTTAATATCGGCATTTGTCATTAAAAAGAAACGATGCCAAAAGTTATTAAGCAGCCAATATAAAGAGATTGCAAAAAATAATGACATAATGGAAAGTTTCAAACACCTTTCTCCATCAATAAGCATTCATTTAATTTATAATTCTTCGCTGTTCGGTCCCATCAAGCCATTTATTTATAGGTGGTATGATTAAAATGGCATTCACCTGAGTGTGAGGAACATATCTCTACGTCAATCGACCAATAATTATTACTAATTACTTATTATTATTTATTTGAATTTTATAAAATAATGAAAAAGCAATTGACTGGAGGAACCCCCTGATGAAAATTATCAACGATAGACAATTATTTCGATTGCATATAACACATATTTTAATATTATAATAACAAAGCAAAAAAAAGCATATTTATTTAAATAAATAAATACAAAAAAATTGTATTTCAAAAAAGCAGCAATCGCATGTATGTATGAAAGTGAACAAAGCAATGAAAGATTTAAATTCCACGACCGGGCAATTATAATTATTTATACACACACATATAGGTAACATACATCGCGCAATGAAAATAAAATGATTATTAAAAAAAGAGTGAAAACTCAAAAGGGGAAAGAGACTGTGTAGACACAAACATAGTATAATATAGCAGAGAGCGTGTTGCGTGCAATAAATTATGTGAAACGGAATTATTATTGTGCGAGATTAAATTCGATAATAATATCAGGCGTGTGCAGTGCACGTCAAATTTGAATATCACGTACCTAACCTACATGTACCTATACTATACGACGTAGACGCGGAGAAAGAAGGAAAGAAAGAGAGCTTAACTGTCTGCCTTCTCTGTTAGTGTGTATCTGTGTGTTTGTGTGCATATGAATGCACAATTGCAATTACTTCAAATATGCACTTGCACCGACCAAGATGGCCGCTCTCCATTTAATATTTTATTTATTATCATCATCATTGCACAAGTGATGTGTCTATGCAATATTTATGATTTCTTAAACTTCTCATTAAAATCTGTGTTTGTTTAAAATGATTTCCATGCGCGCATTATAGCAGATCAAATGCAATTATACCGAGTGTCCCATTTTTACTTGCACTGCATGGTTATCTTTGTTATGAATGGAGAAAGAGATTCGGTTAAATGAGAATTTAGGAAGTTTACAGGAACTGAATATGTCTCCTGGTTCTATAATTATCCCCGAAAATTTGAAAATTGTTCATTTTTTGATTATTTATCTCAAGAAAACTATTTCACATAGGAAATAGTAAAGTTTAAATAAGTTTTTTTTTTATTTCTTTAATTAACCATTCCAGATTGCCTTTTCGGACTTCCAGGTTTTACAGAAATATCAATTTCAATTTTTATTGTTAATTTTAAATAAGTAACATTAAAAGATAAAATGAAAATTTTAGTAGGCACTAGAAAAGACACTTATTTAGGAATATTCTTTAAATTTAGTAAAGCATTATAAAAAAAAAAAAAAAAGTAAAAGAAATATCAAAAATTTTACAAAATAATAATAATTAACATATTAATATTTAATACAATTTAATAAAAATTATAACCATCTTATATATAGAAAACAAATATAACTAAATTTATATAGCTCATAAATGTTAAATGATAGACAACGACATTCGGTTTATACACACACTTTATTAATAATATAATTCTAGAAATAACTCTCAGCGGGCACGAAGCATGTTTTTATTGGAGTGTCGTCGTCTTATAAATCGAATAATATTCGAAGGAGAGGACAAGCATTCAGAATATACAAGAACAGTAATGATAAATGCGTATCTCGTACAGTCGCAGAGGATTATTTTCGGTGGCGTTGTATGTCAAAAAAAAAACGCGCTCTCTTGAAGAAAAACGTATTGTTTTTTGTTTACTCGTAAATCCAAAAGTGCGGGTCTTTTCTAGGAAAATAAACGTACCCAGAAGGAAATAGAGGGTGGAAATACCCTTATCGTAAATTATAAAAAGCTCTTCTCTTCTGATCGCCTAATGGCATTTAGTGAGAATTCCACGAAACGAAATTATTTTAGTTTTTGTTAGGCACACAGTGAACGAAAGAGAACTGTGCTCTCCTAGCGGAGAAAATCATTAATTTCCCTCTTGCGATGCGAAACGCGCATCTGTAATTTTAGTATGGTAGTGACGGAAGCCGAAATTCGAAATGAATAATTCCGAGAAATTAATCCGACAAAGTCTAGTTTTAATTTTAGCCTTTTGGCGTCTTTTGAAGTCTCCCTCGGCGGTCGCTCAAGACGCTCGCGCTTGTTGTTGTTCGCCGGTCGGGAAATTAGTGCAGCGAGGCAACATTAAATGATTATTAAAGGAAAAATGTGCACGGTGTGTGCATACGATGAAGTCTGCAACTTCTTCGCATTTGCATATGTGGCGTGCACCGTTCGTCCCTTTAGCTGTGTGTGTATTCGTGTCTGTTCAATGCATGTACCTACGCATATGTAGCGAGTGTGTTTGGTGCTGCAGTTTACGTGTGCAATTATACTATTGTTAGACTGATATGTTTAATGGTCGACGACGGTGAATATTCATCACGGTACATTAAACGAAATTAATTCGGGTCGCTCGTCGTTGTGGTTGTAAAAACTTTTTTCCGAATTAAAAGAGCGCGCGCACTGAGAAAAGAAGAGAACTCACACACACACACGAACACATGCAAACACTAACGATGCCAGACTAGATTATATAAAATAAACTTTATAGTTAGGACATCAAATGCGATGTCTATAAAAAGTCGCAAGCACACGCCGGAAACACTCCGAAATAGACGTATTATGTCGCAAATATAAAATCCCCCGTTCCTAAAGGTCTTAATATTCTTATTCTCAAAGGATATTTCAAATTTTAATAGACAAATTGCAAATTTCTGATTATTACTTTAACACAAAAATAATTTCTACTTAAGCCAATGAAGGATTCTTGCGAATTATTTAAAGTTTGTTGTGTCATAATATTAAACGAATTGTCAAAGAAGAAAAAAATGAATAAGCGATACATAAAATTACAAGTTTTGTAATATTCTGTGTCCTTGCGGATTGTTAACATTTTAAAAACCAATCAATTCTATTTCAATTAAAATTTTCAGATTCTATATGGGAATAAATTATTTAAAATTAATAAAGAAATATTTAAAAAACATATTTAGAAATAATTAAAAGTAATATAATATTTATTATAAGTGAAAATTAACTTGCCAATAAAATTTTACAGTCTGAAAACAAATTTTCTAAAAATGATACAAAGAAATTATTTACGACGAAAAGTCGATATTAAAATTTGCATTGACAGTACTCTATTCCTATTGAAATAATCCCAAAGGAATCTGAATTCGAAGACGAAAAAAAAAAGTGACCAAACTGTCCTTTGTAAGCGATTAGTTCCATCGCTTCAAGAATTTACGATGAGCTTTACAACACTCGGACAGATTTCCCGAAAAACTTTATTGCTCACTCCGCACTGAATCGTACGTAACAAAGCCAAGAGGACGTTTCCGAAAAACTGATATAAAATTATTCGTCGGCCTGCAAAAGTGAAAACACATTCATACATATAAATTTTTATAGCCTTTCCATAAATCTGGCAAATTTTATATTACTCTCAATTTTAATATATATACTACGCTCTCATTTGTGTGCAGCTGCCCTACGAAATTTATTTATAAATAAATCTCATCATATCGACTATATACATATCTTCCACCAGAAATCTTTTCTCTCATTCTATTTTTAAATAATGTTTTCGAATAAATGCGAACTCATTAACATTTTAATTATATATTTGCGCAAGCTACATCTCTCCCAAAAACGAATGCAATTAATTAAACTCGTGCGTTTATAATTAGGTGAAAATAAAGGAAGTGTGCGATGGTTAAGCGTTGCCTAATTTTCGGGAATTAATCTTGAGCGTAGTTTCAAGAGCAAAATATATTTTCGGCTTTTAATTTCGTAGAGATTACAACGCAAATCGTGCGCGATCCTTGCGCACTCTCATTGCCAAAAAATGCCCGCTCCGCATAGTTCAGTAAACCTTTCGTATTTGCCAAAGATTTATCGGCGATTAGCATAATTTTCGTATAAAGCAGATTGCACAATATGTATATTGACATTTAATTTCAATAACGCGCGTACAAGCAGCGATCGACAATTTATACTTTTAAAATAGCGAGCAGAGAAAAGAACCGGTCGCCCTGCTCATACTGTTCGTCCTTAATTTATTGTTATCTGGCGAAATACCAGTTTGCCTTTTTATTATTAATCCAAGCCTCTCCTAATGCGAAAATAAAACATTTTGATACTTTGAAATACTTCCAATAAAAAGACAAAGAATTTTTTCGTTATTTTTTATATTTGTATATGTTACTGGAAATGTATGAAATGATAGAATTATAGAATACTTCGGTTATTTAATGCCTAGCGTTTTTGGGCAATATATGAAATGAGAGAATTATTACATACCAAAACTACTAATTACTAAAACGATGTATAGAATACCTAGGCATTCAATAAAATGACAAATGTAATTTAGGCAAAATATAAAAAAAAGGTTTATAAGTATTTTTTATTAACTAGGTACTACTTTTATTATTTTTGAATCTCTAAACTCACCAAACTAGGATATAACCTAACTAACCGAACCTAAACCGAACCTAATCAAATACCAAGTTTTTTTTTTTTATTAACCATGCCTCTCTAGACTCAACCTAACCCAGCATAACCTAACCTGGACATTTGTGAAATAGGAATCACTTCATATATTGCCGGGTAATTTTGGGCATTGTACAGACTGCCTAGGCATTCTATAGAATTCACATTAAGAGAGGGTTGTGTTTTATGATATGATAGACGAAGACAAATGTTGATGTGTTTAAAAAAAGATGTAAAGCAAAGAGAGTTCATGTAAAGTGGAGTAGTGACGGTCATTTGTCAGGTGCGATTACCGTCATTGGCGGTGGAGGAGGAAGAAACAAGGCCCGTGGGAAACCAGCGGGCAACACTGCGAGGACCAAGGGAGGTCCATTCTTTGCATATCGCCTTATACATGCACTGCAAATAATACCAATTCTATCGATTATTTAATTATGTCATATTGTAAAGTTCGAACATTGCTTTGAAAAAGTATAGCGTAAGGACAGGGAATATTGGGCTGGAAAAAGGTGGCACCCGGTTTCCAGATACGGTGGATTTGATATGGACATTGAATAATTTTTATTTTACGACCTAATTTCGCGCTTTTTTATACAATGTTGAAGCATTCCATTTACAGAAACTTTTCAACGAATTCTTTATAATTTTCTCAAGATTCGAAATAACAAAATTTGCCAAATTCAGTATCTCGAGCACCAGAAATTAATGATACGTCGTCTGATAAAGCCTAAAACCAGGGGCGTTCTTCGCTAAGCACGGTACACGAACTTATTTTGGCATTTCTATAACCTAAAGTTAAAGAACAGTATATTATAATAACAGTATATCATTATTCTCTTCACTTTTACTGAATATATTTTTTTCTTGGAATATATTTTAAACAAAAAATATTTTCTATATTAAAACGTCATTAAATAAGTTTCTTTTTTGTTAATTAAATAAATCACTTGTTAATAAACGTAACAATTTTTATAATGATTGAAAATCAAAGAAAAACGAATAGGAATTTGAATCGTTAAAGAGAGAATTTCAAGTGCTAAGAGTGCAATAATTAAAAAACCTACATTTCCCGAAACAATTACACTGAATAAGTACTTGGGTTGAGTTAAAGCAGATGAACATTAGTTGCAGATTCTCTAAAGATAAGCTACGAACAGTATTATAAATTATAATAGAGGATTACCAAGGCACCACACACTTTATAGTTGCCCATAATACAAGCGTTGTGCAAAACGAATGACGGTTATTTTTCTAATTAGCACCGACGATAAAATATTACGTGTATAGAAAGTTCTAGTAATGTACAATAAATATATTATTATAATACATCGAAACCGTTACTCATTATTTACCAATTAATGATAATTATAAAAGCAAATAGCATATCTCGTCGAAAGTGTGCACTATCTAAGTTTCTTATTAACAACAACAGAACAGCGATTATTATCACTTAAAAAAATATTGATGGAAACATACACACGCAAACACACATACACACAGGAATTGCCTGATGCAGAAAGAAATAAAGCCATTCGGCCAGTACGCAGAAACAAAAGAAGCTGAAAACTGTTGCTACCTGTATAATCGTGACTAATCATTTCTCATCGTTTTTTTTTTTGCTCGCCATATACACAAACTTATATCATTAATTAAACATTCACCTGTGTGTGCATTATATACTCTTTGACTCCGAATTGGAAACGTTTTTCCATCTTTATCTATATACTATATTCTACAAACATTGTTTTCTTTTAAAAGTTAAATATGTAAACTGGAAATCGATTTCCGTTGGCTTTTTTTTTAAAGCTATAGTATAGAGGCATAAAGTGTACTACCCTCTAACTAAGGTTTAAACTTCAGGCTCTTTTAACAAGTGTGTCTCTAAACACTAATACACAGGGTTTGGTTATTGATTCTAGTATCGGATTTCTCTTGGCCTTGGTAGTAGACCCTATTATATGATGGGAACCCCAATAAAATGGTCCTTGCCATTTATTATTATAAAGTTATTAATTTATATTGTAGAAAGAGGCCGGTGTAGTTTATATAGGGAGGCAATAATTGCATTGGTTAATTAAAAAATGATTAATACAGATTTTAGCAAAGTCGAGAACACAATTAAAATGCTATTAAGTACAATAAATTTATAATACACAAATCGCAGGGCTTAATAAAGCGCACATGCGGGAGAAATAAGTTAAGCTATAATTATCAAACATTAATTACTTACATTATCTAAATGCAAACAAAAGTTGTATCTGACATAGAAACAATATTTAATAAGTGCAATATTTAGCAACTTATAATATTTATTAAATATTTGTTCTAATTTATTTTAAACTTTCAAAAATTCCAAATGTAGAAAATTTATTTAGTTATTATTAACCTTACTAACAATTAAGTGTCCAAAAATATTATGTGAATATAATACAAAGAACAATATGAGTATTTAAAAGGGTATAGTGGTGGCCATTTAATTAATATTAATTAATACTGATTAGTGGATGTGAAATCTGTTTTAATTGAACGGATGACTAGTTATGTGGTGCTGGTATCATAAACAATAACAATTTAAGTGATTTCTTTTCCACTTTCCTCGGCGCATACAATACTTAGTACGTACGTACAATGCGAAATTATTTGTAAAACTGATGTGCAGTAGTGATGGTCTAGAGAAGAAAGGTTGTTTACGGTGTGGGCGCGCAAGACGAGATTTATAAAATTTGTCATAAATAATGCCCTGTGGGACTCCGAGGACACTATTAGTGGTCCGATGTAGGGAATTGATTTATCATAGCGGACGACGGGAGGTCTCCGGCCAACATTACAGTCCATTATTAATAATCTATATAGGTACAAGTCTATTTCTTTTTGATATTATTAGTGTCACCGATATGTGTTCGCTTGACTTGTAAATAATATCGCAAGGCCCTTTCTTGTTATTACTCTATTACTTATTTTGCCATTGTTAATTACTTGGGTTTTCCGTACAATAGTTATTCGACTATAAAGATTTAAAATTAAAATTGCGGCACTTTTATGTACAGTACATTCTTTTTGATAAGTTTAATAAGTTGCTTCAGCGCGAAATTATTTTTGTTTCGAACATAAATGTTACAGGGCGAAAAAATAGTCTTATTGAACTTTTCAAATTTTTATTTCTAAATTGTTTAAAATTTCCATTAAAAAAAAAATGAAAAAATAGGAATGACTTAGCGGTAATAGCTTTGTTTAATCCGCGAATTAACAACCAATATTGAATGTCGTGCGGAGCAATTTCACTTAATTGTAATTGGAATCGAATGTGCAATTACGTTTCTCTTAATTGCACTTCATATGTGTGAATAAGTGTCATGCAAGTTTCTCACATTGTTTATAGGGCACTAATATAAATAATATAATTACGCTTCTACAGCCGCTTACCCAAAATGCATCCTTATTTTATAATTGACCATTATTATTAGCTGACAGATCAATCACTTACCTAGAACAAAACCAACAAACTATTAATATGCTCAAATTAAAAGTAGCATGCAAAAAATAGTGAGAGATTTCATTAATACAAGTCATTAAAATGCAAGAAAACAGATGTTATTTTTTTTGTGAGTGAGTAGGGGAGGCATCCGAATTTAATTAAACGATTTCGTTGGGAGAGAACCATCAGAGGAACGAAATCTGCGTAAAGTTTTTTGATTTCCTGTGTAGTGCGGGTGTTCAGAAGAAGAGCAACACCACATGCGCCCAAAATTATAAGCACAGGCATATTGTGTCAAGTGGAGGCTTTGTGTACAGGACAATGGAATTTCTTGGTAAAATAAGGGTTCAAGAGGTTTGTGACTTATTTGCACCGAGTCGTAAATCTATCGGAAAACCGAATTACCATGGTCGTTGGTAATTTGGTGTGCAGTAAGGCACATGTTGGACACACATTTTTGGGCCCCTTATTTCCGGCATTGTTATTAATAACCGCCTTTATCGATGTTAAGGCAGAGCATGTCATCTTAAGAAATGTAATCAATTAGTTTTTCGAGAGAGATGAATGATTCGTCACGGGGACAATATTGAATACTGATGGGTATCTTTCTCGAGAGAATCCCGGCTCGCGATTCCTAGATCCGATTATTTTAATCGATTCGACTATACGGCGCATCGAAAGCCACCAACACGAAAAACCACTTTTTTCCACTTGGACCCGAGCCAAACAATTAAACGCAAAATAACTTAATGGTGACTAAGAAAAAGTCGCATGAAATTGTTGTTGCTAATAAAACAAATACGGAAACGAATACAGTTGGAATATTTCCAACCGCATAAAATTAAAAGTTTGATATAAATATTTTGTCATAATAAAAGTGGATCTTATTTTTTTTGTTTGTAAAAAGAAACAAGAATTGTGTTTCCAATGGAGATGCGCGAGGCGTGTCTGCCTCTCGCCAATGGAAGCAGTTGGAAATCTCTCCTGCCAGAGAGCTGCGGATAAAGCGATATCAAAATAAATGCGCCGCGACGCGCGCGTCGATTTAATCGGACCGCCAACTGGATAGCGCGATTGCCCAGAAACAATGCTGCAGCCAATAAAACGGCACAATTGATTCTCGGGGGCTAAAACACTTTTAGCCGATCATCCAACTGGATGCAGACGAATTTTATCATTTTTTGATAAGATTTTAGCCTAGCCCTGCCAACAATTTTGGACATTCCGTTTGTACTGAAATTATTCAGGTACTTTCAGTTTAAGTATTTATTTTCGAAAAGATTTGCATGCAGATAATTACAAAATTCTGAGATAAGCGTCTGAAGGATTTTAATCCGACGAATAACTGATTGACAGATTTATCAAGAGAACGCTACGAATTCATATTGTTAATTGGTAATTTTTAGGGTTGAATTAAAATTGAAATCAAACAAAGTATTTAGTATCTCACCACTGGACTTTCGTCGCCTAGATCGCTGTCCCGTTCCAGCGGTTCCATTTCCATTGCGTAAACGGGAATGGGTTCTCGGTTTTTGACGCGAATTTTGGCCAAGTGTCCCTTTGCAGAATGCTGATCCAGCACTCTGCACACCGCACAACCTGGGCTACCGCTTATGAACAAACAACACCGATCAAAGAACTCAACGTCTCTTTTCTAGTTTTTGCGCAGTTCTAATAACACCATAAGATGTATAAAACGTGTGTAAATGTTATTGTTTAGTATAGGAAAAATGTGTACCGGTATAGAGTATCTTACTTTTAGATCATTGCACGCGTAAAGGGTGATTACGCACGTCGAACCACGTGTCACACAACCGGTAAGTAGTAGGCACTATTATCGCGCGTGCACGTCAAATCGAAAAGCAAGCAGCAACAGGAGCAGCAGCTCTTTCGCCGTTCTTGGTAAATACGAGCGAGCGCACTACGGAACACTCTCTGATCGCTCTCCCTCTATGCTCTAGACGTGCGCTGGCTGCACAGTGTGGCGGCGGCGGCAGCGCGCGCGCACCCAATTCAACGCCCAGGAGTGGCTTAGGAAATGGTAGGGGGCGTTCTGCCTCTATCCCTGACGCGGATCTTTTCGATTTAATGATATGTTTTTATTGTGCATGTTATCCAATCGCGCCAAACGGCGGATTATACGAGCCGTTTATATACTGGATAGGATTTTAATATAACGCGGCGATCCGGGCCAGGCCCTTCTTTCGTTTCTTCCTCTACCACTCGCTCGCCAAAGCCGCAAACCCTGCCACGGTTTTCCGTCCTCTTTCGCCGCTTTAGCGCAAAGGCATGCGCTGCCACTCGATGCCGATCCCCGGAACATATAAGCGAATAAAATATCGAATAATAATATAGGTATATGGCGAGTTTTTACTGCGACGGCGACCCATAATCGTAAAACTCTCCCGTTTTATTAGATTATTTCTTATTGTCGTTGTTATTTCGAATGCAAAAAACATCAACGACGATACACCAACTGTCATTCCCTCAACACAGATTCCATTCATTTTACTGTGTGCACTGTGTGTGTTTTTGCGACTATTTCATTTGCAGAACTTGCTCAACGCTCTAATTAAGAAACGTCCAGCAAAAAAATTGATTAATTGAATCAAATTTATTGAGTGTAATGCGCTGAAATAATAAAAGATATACTAAGAAGTATATAATGAATATGTCGCTTTCAGCGCAAAAGTCCTTTGGCAGTTGACTCTGGGCGATTGTCGTTGTGATCCAAGAGCCGGGCCCTGTTCATTGGGATCATTTTTATTTTTATTTTCGATATTCTAATAATTTTCTTTTCTTTTTTATCAGATAAATATATCTATTCAATTTTATTAATTAATTTAATTAAGTTAGTTAAATATTTCAGAATTATTTTCTTCCGTTTTCTTTTTGGATCCAAAGCAACATATTCATTATATGCTTCTTATATCTTTTATTTATATAGATAAAATTTCTAAAATCAATTTACCAAATTTTAACAGTTTTGAACATCCTTATTATATACCGAAGTTAAAGTTTCGAAAGTCGAAATGTAAATTTTCAGGCTAATGTGTACTACTTTTTAATGAATTACAAATTTTGTAAATATTTGATATATCCAGCGGAAACATTTGCGGACATTCCGTACTTATATAAGCAATAAACTCTTAACAGATGGGTGCGGTTTTCACAAAACCAAATTTTCTTATTTCTCTATACGAGTATATTGTAAAAAGAAGCGCATATAAAATTAAGCAATTTTAAATAATTGTTTCCTATACATAATACATTTTTTAACAACTTTGTCCTCGCTTCAAATAATAACACAATTTACATGCGTATATACCGGAAACTTTTTTACAGTTTCTAATTAAAATATTTAATTTTTGACATTTTTTTTTATATTAATTATTAAAATAAAGTTCTTTTTTAATCAATGATTAAAAGTAGAGCTTTTGAAAATCAAGAGATTATACTTTTTATGGTTATTTAATGATGTTAAAATATATTATTAATTAAATAAACATTAAGTTTAATTACACCAGATTATATGATGCACTGTTTGAAACAATAGAAATTTTGTGGTTAAAACTGGCGCATTTAATATTAATTTAAAGTTCTTCCATATCTGCACGCATACCTATATTTAAAAAAAAAAGCTTATGAGAACTTTGAACAAAATGCTTTACGATAGTTACTGAGTCGTAGTCACAGAATTACCCGCATATTATAGCATATATTGTCGTTTGGCATAGCTAAAGAGCAAGCAGCAGAAGTGGGCAGTTAACAGTGCAAGCAGACTACTGAACTTGAAACCAAGCAGGCAAATCCATCAACAACCGACCTTGAAGTGACATTATTATATTTCCTCGCCTAAAACAATCGCCCTTGAATTCGAATAAATTTTTGTTAACTAATATACAATTATACAGGATGTCTGATGTTTTATGCATCGGATAATAAAAGATAATTTATTTGTAAAAAAAATCACTCTTTCGCCTAATAAAAAGAAATTTTTTTTTTTAACGAAAAGAAAGAAAGACCCAGTATACATATTACATTAATATCTATTCCGAATAGGTACACATATAAATGCAATAGATAGGCGAACCATTGATTTTTAATTACTGGTACGAACTGCGATCGCGATAAACTCAGAATAAGTATCGGTTTTTTATTATTATTGGAAACAGCGCGCAATTATAACCAGTGCGCCCGTTTTTTAACGATCGCTTTTTGTCGATATACTATGTACGTATTTATATGTATAGAGGTGTATATAAATAAGTATAGTGAAAATATAAGGTAATATTGTTATCTATTTTTGCTCACTTGCGCGTTATAACTAGGCATATATTCTATATACGGCTATTATGATTATTATTAAGTCTTTTTATCGATAGTATTTTTTACTATCTCAATTAGCATAAACTTTTTAAACAACATGGCTTACATGTAAATTCCCCATGTTTTATTAGTTCATACAGGGTGGTTATCATTTCACTAATCAACTCAAATTGAGGGTGACAGCAAAAAGTGGTTCGATTTGTTTATTTATCAAGCAATTTTTATAAAAGTCTTATATGAGACAAAATTTTAGATAGCTTCTCGTAAATATCAATATTGTATCATTGACTAATAAGTGTTAGGTTTGGTTAGGTTAAGAATGCATCATTTTTGGCTAAACCGAAAATAAAGCCAACAGCCAACTTTTGGGCTTTTTAGTCTATAGTAACATGTTTTTCTTTATGATTTATTTATTTATTATGGACTAACGACCAACGGTCTTTCCGCCAATATGTTTTTTTTTAATTTTTAATGCAAAAAAACCTTTAAAATGGTTGTGGAAGGTTGTGAAGCGGCTTAAAAATTTTAAGTTAAAATAATTCAAAATATTTAAAACTAAACAAACAACCTCAATCAACCTCTTTTTTTATGATTCCAGTAAACTTAGTGAAGGCCAAATCGGCCTACCGAATTAGAGTGAAAATAATTTTTTTAGAAGAAAGAATGGCTCCAAGGATCCGCAATAGTGAAATTAATTGCGGGTGGATTGCTATTTAAAAATAAAAAGTAACCGACTTTTTCGGTTTAATCAAAAGTAATTATTTTTATTATCAAAATTAAAATTTTCGTAACTCAATCAAAAAATATTGTTAAATTGTTATAGATTTTTTTTAAATGTGCGTTTTCTTTAACAATTGGCTGATAAATTAACTAATGAAAGCGACGAGCGACATTCTATTAACGCTCTTTATATTTATTTTAGTTTAGACGGTTCCTGCTAGCAACCAATCCTGTTTAGTAAAATTCAAGGAAAACAGAAAATAAGCAACTTTTTGAATGATTTACTGAATAAAAGACTTTTTTTTAGTAAAAAATAATTAATTGATAAGTTAAGAAATAACTCGCTCAGTTATAGAAAGACATACTTTCAAGAAGCACCGTACAAGAACTCTCCCTGTGAAACGAGCATTAAAAACAAAATAAGAAGAAGAAGAAGAAGTTAATTTTATTATTGCATACAATGCGGAGTGGAAAGAAGAGAGGAGAGAAAAAGTATGGCCGATTTATTGCATTTATATATATGTTTTTCGTTTGAGCAGACTTGCATATCAGGAACAAGCGCGCAGAAGAATGAGCGAAAAGAAAACAGCATAAAGTGTTTCACTCACAATCAGTTCTTACACACTCACACAATACTATAGTAGTGTTGTACCTACATAAAGACGGGGTCTATGTTTAGGTATATATAAGGTATAGATGCGGTCGGCTATATGTATGGTATATATATACTACTATATACGCATATAGCGAACATTATTATTATGAGTAGTGGTATGATTATGAATATAGCGTTGAATAATTTATGTTTGTTGCACGTGACGGAGCAAGAACGAATACCGCGAACTCATATTTGCCCCCTGCTCCACCTCCGCCGCATCGCCGCCGCTCAAAACTATACCTACTATACAACGGAATAAATATAATAATATGGACGGACGCAACCTTAATCATTGTAATTAGACGGCACACAACAAGGACCCAAAGTGTGAGAAGATTGCGTTATATATATTATAATATATACATATATAATAAGCTTCTTATGTATTATAGTTGACTGTACGAGTATTATAGTGTATGTACCTAGGTATACGTGCGCGCGGTTATATTACACTTTATTTTATATACCTTCTTTCGCTATGCCTTATTACTCTCCTCTTTCCCTCGTCGACTTTTATTTGCGAACGGTCGTAATCCATATGTAGATTTTAAAGTTTATTCCGCTGAAATTAGACGCAAATTATTTACATTTTTTATGTTAATATGTCTTTTGCCTTTTGCATACACATAGGGTTTTGTTCATTAAGGGTTTGTAATAATAATTAGCATACTGGTAAGTTAAAACAGACCAATACAGAAACATATATACAGGGTGGGCTAGGCCATCAGTAAAGAAGATTGTGCATTAACAAGTCAAGTCAGTATATTTCAATGGTTTCTTCAAAGTCATATAAATATCGACGAAGACAACAAGCTAAAAATATGTTTGTACTCATTCATTGTACAATCGTGTTTTAGGCACGCAAAACAACTACTAAACAATGTTAAGGAGATTACGCTTGGAGATTTAATGAAATGCATCGTCGTTATTCAACATTTCTCCTAAACAATCATTTTAGGCAAAATAAACAATAAAAAGCGATGTTTCTCTTATTATTGGGGCGCCATCTCGTATTTTTTTGTAATGTTTTTGGACACAAGTGGTAGTCAAGGTCAACATTTACCGCACAAGTACGTTTAAAATTAACAATTGTTATCTAAATATAATTAAATGTGGTTGAATTTAAAGAAGAATTCCAATTCATACAAAAAGTATTGTACGTCGCTTTGCAATGGTCGTTCGCGAAACATCATTCGTGCGTGAAAAATAACTTCACGCACTTATTACGTAAATAACTATTTTAATTTTGCTGAGTAGGTATCAGTAGGTATGTAGACCAAAAAAATTAATCAAACATTTTTAATGTGATTTCTTCACTTTTTAAATGTCTTTGTTAAAGATGCTAAAAAATAATTGGAGTTTACTTCCAAAAAATCAAAATATCTTTCAAACTTAAACTTTTTATGCTGTTACAACAATCACATGTGAAAAAACTTATTACAAAAGATTGAAATATAAATGGTTTATAAAGATTTATGGCTATATTCTATAAATTATACAGGAGCACCGAATTTCGTTAGAAATAAAATTTTGTATTGGACTTTTTAATTCTACAATAGAAAAACGTTTCTAAAAATGTATAAAGTTAAGATTTATTAAGAAACAAATTTCATTTTATTTTTTTAATCAGATTTTAATTCGTTCTACACTCAGATGTTTTCACAAATTAATAGTGTTAATTAATTGAAGCTTAAAAATATTTTATATTAGAAACTTAGTTTAAAACCATATAATTTTGAGATGAAGTTCAAGATTTAATATGCTTTTTAATAAAATAACATATCTAGAGTATAAAGCAATTCGTTAAAAAAATATACAGGATGGCCATTTTCTCAACCCGTATAATAAATAAATAATAAATTTAACGCCCAATCTTATATCCGATTACCAAAATAAGATATGTCACCAGGTTCCCAAATTATCCCGGAAAAGTTGGAAACCGTCGATTTTTTTGA
>JASKGO010001169.1:0-13409 GCA_030556065.1 Holobus sp. GC000080
CGCCATCACAGATAGAACTGACTGAAGAGATTAGGTTAAAAAATGACTCTTAATACGATCGAAAACCGGACATTTTAGGTGATCAAAATCCGGACATTTTAGACGATCGTTGACAGCAACTGAATTGGAAACAGTTTTAACCAAAAAAATAGACCAGTCAAGATTATTTTATGGTTTTGTTTCCATTTGTTAGATTTTTAATTTTTTTGCAAAAAGTAGCCATTAGCGCCCAAAAGGGCATCGAATGCATACGTTGTTTTCAGAATAGCCGTGAGAAAATGGGTAGCAAAGCGTCAAGGAAAACAGCACGCATTAGGGTTAAGCCGGAGAGTTAAGATGCTGATTAAAGCGAGCCTACTGATTTGTGGATTGATAATTCCTGGATTGGCTGCGGCTCAAACTCCTGGCGGGAAACTAGGATTTTATGAGCGTAAGGCGGAGGGCTGGTTTTGGTATCAAGAGAAACCACCCGAACCAGAGCCTGCAGAAACTCTCCAGCCATCAACCCCGGAAACGGTCTCCCCCCCTACTTCACCCTCGTTATCCGCCGCTTGGCTGCGGGAGAATCTCCCTAAATACAAAGATGCCGCTTGGGATCACCCCACCGTCGACAATCTACAAGCCTTTTTATACCTGCAACGCTATGCCATCGATCGCTCACAGCAGTTTGCCGACAGTGCCGAATTAGCGGTGGTTGGGGACTGGTATCTCGATGAAACGGCCCGCCGACCAGAAGCAGGATTTGCCGCCCGCGCCGTTGATAATCAATCCGGAATCGCCAAACAGCAATTAATCAAAACCTTAGCCCAACAGTGCGGCCTGTTTTTCTTCTTTAAATCGGACTGCCCGCATAGCCAGCTGCAAGCCGATATTCTCCAAGTCCTACAACGGCGCGCTGGATTTACCGTGCTCCCTATCTCATTGGATGGACAAGGCTTGCCGGACGGCACCTTCCCGCAGTTTAAAGTGGACAGCGGACATGCCGAGCTACTCGGGGCTCAGAGCACGCCCGCTCTGTTCTTAGCTTCCGTGGAGGGGGAGTTCTCTGCAGTCGGCTATGGTGCCATGTCCTTGCCAGATTTAGAGCATCGCCTGTTGGTAGCAGCACGGCGTAAAAACTGGATTTCAACCGAACAGTTCAATAGCACCCGCCCCGTTCTCAATCTGCACAACACCCTATCCCTAGCCAAGCACAGCTCGGCGTCTCCTCCAGCGCTACCGATCCAACCCGCTGAGTTGGTGAATCTTTTACGGGCCACTGGCAACCATTAAGGAGCTCTTAGGATGAAACTACTCACCCGCCTGGCTTTGCTCCCGGTCGTCTGGGCAGCTGCTTTGTCTACTCAGGCTCATGGCCTTTCCAAAGAGATGGATGGCCTATTTGGCGAGATGACCCACTACACCAAACCCAATCTCCTGGCCTCGCAAAATCGTGGGGTGTTTACCGGTGGCCGCTTTACTGCTAAAAATCGCATTGCCCAAGAGAATCTGATGAGCCTCACCCCACCTTCTTGGAAGGCGGGCTGTGGTGGCATCAATATGTTCAATGGCTCCTTCTCTTTCATTAAGTACGAACAAATCGTGCAGCTGTTTCGCTCTATCGGCGCCAATGCCAAAGGCTACACCTTTCAGCTCGCCTTAGATAACGTCTTTCCCGATGGTGTCAAATGGATGGAGTCGCTGCAGCGTAAAATCCAACTGATGAACCAACATCTGGGGAACTCCTGTCAGCTGGCCCAAGGGCTGGTCAACGATCTCACTTCTGGCGCCGATCTCAAGCACAAAACCGATGCCTCACTGAAAAGTACCGTCACCGGCCTAGCAGAGGACTTCTTCTCCGCCAAACAAGAGCCAGATGGCAAAAATCCGATGCAGGCGCTTAAACAGGGGAGACCCGATGAGTACAAGCAGATGATCGGCAATATTGTCTGGCGACAACTCAAGAAAAACAATGCACAACACTGGTTTGGGAGCCAAGATGAGAGTTTGTTAGAGGCCATGATGTCACTGACCGGGACGGTAATCATCGGTGATTTAAATACGGAGCAGAATAACCCGTTACAGCTGCTACCGGGCAATCAAATTACCCTGGTCGATCTGATCGAGGGCGGTAAACTTAAGCTCTACTCTTGTGAGGGTGATCAAGAGGAGTGCTTATGTGCCGGGCAGGGAAAAACCAAAATACTGCAGCTCGAAGGACTACGCAGCAAAATCCTTAACCTGCTGCAGGGCAGCGGCAATAATGTCGGCATCATCGAAAAATACGCCAGCAATCAGGGCACCCTACTCGACAGCGAAAAAGCCCTGTTAACCAACCTGCCCGAGGGTATGGGCACCAGCTTGCGTAACTTAGCACTGCGATCGCCAGAAACCGCCAACCTATTTGCCGCTGAAGCCTCGGCAGCCATTTCCCTCAGCATGACCTATACCCTGGCCGAGACCCTGATCAAAGCCACTCTCACCGCCCAGCTTAATAGCGATACCCCCTATAAAAAAGAGGTGATGACCCTGTTAGAACGTTCACAACAGAGCCTACGCGAAGAGTACCGCACACTGATCGATAGCTACGGCACGCTCGCCCAACAGCTCGACCGCTATAACAGCCTGATTAAAAATGTTTGTAATCCCCAATATGTGTTAAATGCCAGCGATGAGCAGAGTCACAAACCGGTCGCCGCTGAACCCAATGGGAGCCACTCCTCATGACGTTTACTATCCACTCCATTGGCGACTCTGCCTTCCTCGAGCAAATCCTCATCGCTGTCTCCATGGTCACCAGCAGTGGCCCCTTTGCTAAGGTGATCTCCATCGGCTTGCTTATTAGCATCATCGTCGTCTGTGTTAAATCCCTGTTCAATAACTGCGAACGTATCGATTACCAGCATATCTTCATCGGCTGGCTGGTATTCAGCTGCCTATTTGTTCCCACCACCCGGGTGGCGATTGAGAACAGCTATACCGGTGAAGTCAGTGTGGTCGATAACGTCCCCATCGGTCTGGGGGCAGCCGGCGGCATTATCTCCACCATCGGCTACGGCATCACCCGATTGTTTGAGACAGGATTTACCGTTATCTCTCCTGGAATTACCAAGGGCAACGCCTTTGCAGAATCGCTCAGTCTGTTGAATGACGTTCGCCGCTTTATCTACAATACCGCAGTTTTCAATGCCCTAGACAGCAGCCAAGGCTCACAGAGCCTTAGCTCTCATAACTCTTGGCACAACTACATTCGTGAATGCACGCTGACCAAAATCGACATTAATGAAACCCCGCTAACCCAGCTGTTCCATCAGCCGATCAACCACGCATTAAAATTCAAATCCCAGCTCTACACCACCTTACTGAAAGCCGCCCCAGGTCGCAAACAGGACCAGCCGCTGAACTGTACCGATGCCTATCAAAAACTGATGGAAACCACCAAACTGAACGATCCAGAGGTGACTAAAACCATTGGCCGTGTCCTCGGCTTTAATAAGCAGGGTCAACCAGAGACCTTCCATCACATTGCTAACGCCCTGCAAGCCGTTGGCGCTGGCAGTACCTCAGCCACCGATTTTGTCAGAGTAGCGCTACTCGAGCCGCTGTACTACGAAGCCGCCGTCGGCCGCCATCAAGATCTGCAGGACTACAACTCCGCCCTGATGGTCAATCAAGCCATTCAGCAGCGAAATGTTAAGTGGTCAGCTGAGCAAACCATGTTTATGACCCTGGTGAGGCCAATGCTCACCTTCTTTGAGGGATTTATCTATGCCATCACCCCCTTGATGGCCTTTATGATCATGATGGGCAGTGTCGGCTTTCAGCTGCTCGGCAAATATGTGCAGACGCTGTTTTGGATCCAGCTGTGGATGCCGGTGATGTCAATCATCAATCTGTTCATTCATACTGCCGCCAGCCGCGCCATCGCCCCCTTAGCCCATTCCAGCGCCGGCCTCAGCTCCCTGTACTCCCTCAACGCCGCCGGCGACATCCTACAGCACTGGATTGCCACTGGGGGAATGCTAGCCGCCGCTACTCCCGTCATCTCACTCTTTATCGTCTCTGGCTCCACCCATGCCATCAGTGGCTTGATCGGAAGAATGTCTAGTACTGACACCCTCGAACCGAAAATTGCCTCACCGGATGCCATACGCACCGCCCCGATACTGGGCGCTTCCTCAGTCTATAGCCAGGATGCCAGCGGCATGATCGCCTCAGGAATGGAATCAGCACTGCCGCAAATTACCCTAGGCAGTATGCTAAGCCAAGGGATGAGTGCTAGCACCACTCGTATGCAGCAAGCATCACAAACTTTCCAACAAACCCTAGGCCGCAACCTCACCAAGGGAGTTAGCCAAGAACAGTCCTATGCCAGAATGGCTGACATTGGCCGCACCGTCTCCTCACAAAATACCTCTGCTAGCCAGTTCGTTAATGAACAAGCTAAAAGCTTTATGAATAAATTCAACATCAGTGATAAACATGCTGACACAGTTAAAGGAACCTTTTCTGCTTATGGAGCAGGAACACTTGATGCTACAGCAACAGCTAGTAAATTAAATGAAATAAGGAGCAACGAAGATACTAATGGTTTTAACCAAATATCTAAATCTTTAAGAAAATCTGCTTCTCTGAAGGCAGGCGCTAAAGGATCTGGAGAAAAGACTAGTGTTGATGAAACTTCTAGAAATGCTGAAGACATTAGTCAATATATGCAAGGAGTCAAATTTACTGAAACCCAAACTCAACAACTGACCAACCAGCTAGTACAAGGATTCAGTGAACAATCCCGTCAAGGGTTTAAAGAGTCCTGGGGTGATACCGTATCAAAAAATCTCTCTGATTCAGCCAGCGAAGTGACTTCTGTGGCTCAAATTCATAGTGAAATGCAGCAATCCCAGAAAAATGCGGGCACTATTCTTAATACTGATGTTAAAAAATTAGCCGGGGTGATCAATCAGGATCCTGGCGCCTATAATGATCTCAATAAATATTTCAGTGGCCATGCTACTAGCAAAACCCGGCAGGAAGCTGCAAACATTAATGCTCGCTACCAAAGATTTGGGATGAATCCAGAGATTGCAGATACCGCTAGCAAATTGACTGCACTGTTCAACACAGGCAATCACACTCCAGAGCTTGCCTCCAGCGCTTCTAAAGCAGCTACAGGAGCTATATTTAGGGCTTTCGGACACCATCCAGCACTGGATACCGAAAAACAGGGCAATGAACCATTATCCAATAGCTTAGCCGCTCACGTAAAACAAGCCGTTGGCACTGGACCCAATAGTTCACATAGCCGAGATCAAATTAAAACTGATGCTAATACTTCATTGCCCTCTGATGGCAGTGCAGTACAACAACATCATCAACAAAACCTTGGTAATTCACGAGCTCAAGGTCAAGAAATGGTTAAAAAACTATCAAAACCAGCAGAGGATAAAGCTCGCTCTGATCTACTGCATTTTCTTCCAGAGCACTCTTGGGCCTCTTCAATTTTTGGGGGCATGAATAATACTAAAGATTGGCTCTGTAGTCGTAGAGACCATTTGGGAGACGCGCTATTTTCTGGCTCAAGCGAGAGAGCTCATAGCTTTAATAATGCCATGGAACAGCTCAGAACCCTAACCCCAGAGCAAAGAGAGCAATTTATTACTGCTACAAAAGAGGGTGATCAGCAGTTACAACAATATACTGGGGGTAAGCTAGTTTCTGCAGCATTAAAACTGGGTAATAACTTCATCGGCGCTGCCACGACGGGCTATGATCAAGCGCAGCAGTGGCTCTCTGGAAAATCAGGACTGTCAGAAGCCGCTAAAACAATGACATTAGAAGAACGAGGAGCATATTATACTGCGGCATTTACAGCAGCCGCTTCGGCTGGGGTCAAAGAAACTGTACGCTTTATGGACGAGTATGGCGATGAATTTAAGCAAACCTTGGCTGATTCTGCAGCACAACGCTACGATCTTACTCCTACTCAAGCTGCCATCTATGCAGAGTCATTTGATATCGATAAAGATAGAATGGCATCAGCTATTAGAAACCTCAAGATGGAATATGCCGAGACAGGCCCAGATGGTAAGGTATTACTTAATAATCATGGTGATCCTATACTAAACTCTAAAAATGATAAATTTACTAATCAGTTAGTCAATGTACTACAAAATGCTTCCACTGCAGGGGATAGATCAGGTAGCTATCTAACAGGAATTAATAGATACAATATTACTACTAAAGGATTTAGATGATGTACTTATTAATTGTATTAAAATGGCAGCTTAAGAATGTTAGTCGTCCCTATGGTTTTTCCCTATCCAATCCTCCAATGATTTCCTAAATTTACGCTGTTCTTTATAAATATAAAGCAGTGCTTCATATTTAGAAATAGGGAGTCCACGTTCCCTCATATACTTTATATGACGCTCCCAATCGAGCTCCGCTTCTCGGAAACAGATAAATATATATAATATAAATAAAGGTATAGAAATAATTAATGTAGCTACAGAATTATACAAGAAACATATCATCCAGCAGAAAATGGCAGCCCATTTTCTTTTTCGGACTAAAACGAATCCCCTGAAAAGTAGCTTGTAGATAAAATTACCAAATTGTTGGCATAAGGAGAGAATTTTTCTGACATTCCAGATAATTAGCGGAATCCAAGCTAATGCCCAACCAAACACCGATACAGGCCAAGACATTGATACTCCTAAAGCAACACCAAAAAGTGTGATGAATATCAAAGAAAATACAAAAACCCACTTAATGGATTTTAACAAAACAGCACCGATTTTATTCACCTGCATTGTTAATGCGTTGTTCCCGAATTAAGTTATAAATATTGATCTCAAGGATACCAGTAGTTTTTTTGATTATTTCCTTATCTATTTTAGCTGTGATCATATTTTCAGCTATTCTCCAGCGCTCTCTCAAAGTATGCTCAATATCTGAAAGATCTGTATCTGATAATTCTGTTGCTGCTATAATAAAATTCCTATTAATACCCCAGCAACATAGCCGATAGGCAATTTCTATAGATTCAAGTCGCTTACCTTCATTCCTGATACTTTCTACAACCTGTAAAATTGCTTCCATATCGTGAGGCACTGCTTCCCCTAAGACATCTACAGCACGTTGCGCTAATGAACCCATAATTTGAGCTCCAAAATTAAACTAACGATTAACTTAAGTCCTTACTTGAAAGGTTTGTGACTCTATACACTCTTTCGGGATCAATCCCCAACTCGATAAGCCTTTTAGCCATTTCTCGACGCGTAGCCAATGTAATTTTTATATTTCTTATTCTGTCTTCGGAAAATCCTGTAGCAAATTCTATAGCTTCCCTATTTATCCCCGAAGCCAGTAACCGCTTAACTATTTCTAGGCGTTGTTCAACCCTTCCCTCATGCCTAAGTTCCTCTCCTGCTGTCATCCGCACGATATACCCTTAGGTCTTATGCCGTGATTATTTTGCCTTCATAGAAGAAGGGCCCCGAAGGACCCTTCTTGAAACCAATCAACCCTCAATGAAATCGAGATAGCTCTTCATCAGACAGATGAGTGGTTTGTTTCACAAGCTCAAAGGTAATTCCGGCTTTTAGCATGTTTTTAGCAATGGTCTGCCGCTCCTGCTGCATACCTTGCTGCATACCTTGCTGCATACCCAGCAGTACACCCCTTTGCTCGCTGAGCTGCTCTAATTGTTGAAAGGCTGTAGCCATAAATTCTTGCTCCTCTGGAGGTAGTGCTTGGTAAAGAATCGCCTGTACCTCATCAACCGTCTTCCCGCCATTGTATTTGCTCATTATATACTCTAGCGAGGCTTTTTTAAAGAAGTCACACCGCTTGCAAGCCGCTAGCGATAGCGGATGCCCGAAGTATTTGGCGGCCTGTTCTATCCAAGCATCTCCCTGCAGATAAGCATCTCGCAACAACCACTCCATCAGGGCAGCATTTCCATGGGTACTAATCTCTTCATCAGCCATAATCGTGAGATCAACCAATTTGAAACCGTAACCCAGTAACCTATCATCACGGTGTTTGTGGTCACCATAGTAACCTGCTAGCGTCGTCGGATGCTTAAATCTTTGACGCTCAACACTATGATAGAGACACAAAGGCAACACTAAAGGTATTTCATGGCGCCCCTGAGCTGTATCCTCATTAATGATGGCAGTCGTATACTCCATCAATCTAATAAGCATCTTTTTAGGAGGATTCGATTGATGTTCTAGGAGAAATGCATACCCCCGCCCAGCAATCTGCCCTCGATAAACCACATCGCTTTGTGTCTTTGATTTATCAGGTTGGTTATGCTCAGTGTTACTGAGCGCGATTGACGACAACTCCTGTTTGCTTAGGCCTATCTCAGACCAATGGGCAGCCAGGAAATCGATGACAACCACTCGGCTCTTCAGGGCGCACTTCGCAAACTTATCGTGAGGTTGTGGCTCCTGTCTCTCCTTATCATTTTTATTTGTTGATGCCGTCATTGCACTCCCTCGCAATACGGTTTAACGCCGAAGCGCCAATTCATCAGCAAATAAACTATCCTATACGGGTACAGGGTAGTCATTTTCATGATGTTGTCCTCCAAAATAACTAGGGGAACAACACCGCCCACTGGGGACAGTTTTGTTCTCCAGTTGGGCTATCGAACGCTGATTAAAGGCCAGCTACCCACTTCACTCTCTCCGCAGAGATAAGTAATCAGGGCCATTAAAGCAGAGCCCTGGCGTGGAAGCAAGCCTAGTGGCTCGCTGTTGCAAGATCTCTTAATGCATTATTTTTGCAGCCATTAAAAGCCGTTCTGTTACTGTTAATAAGCGCTTATCACGAGTCCAAAGTGATGTCCCTGGATTGAGGAATACTGCAGTTAATAAATATGCATCAATATAGCCAATTCCCAGGCCGTGTAAACATTGCTTGTCGACAAAAAACTGTACTTCATCATCAGTCGCAACATTAATAGATGGTAAATCTCGCAAATACTCTAAAAACACAGGACGCTGCTTTAAATTTCCCAGAGATAATTCACCCACTACAAATGGGTGAATCAATACAGATGTCCGGTTGAGTAATTCAACTAATAAGGAATCTGAACTACGGAGATGGTCAATCCAGACTGAGGTATCAACTAAGATCATTCGTCGGCCGGTTGCCGCCTAGGAGTAGGAAGCAAGAAAGGTTCACTCCCCCCTAAACGGGCTAGGCGTCTGGAACTTTCACGCTCTATCAGAGCCTGTAGTGCAGCTCGTACCAACGCCGATTTTTCTTGAACTCCAGTGACTGCATGCGCTTTAGATAACAATTGGTCATCAAGTGACAGGGTCGTACGCATAGTTAAGAGTCCGTATAATGGGACATACTCTGATTATAGCATCAATTGATGCTATAATGTATGCGTAAGATTCTTTTTAATCAGGATTTCCTGCCTGTTTTGTAAAGACGCCCCAAATACAGTAGGGATCCCGATTTTGTCGGTGACCGGTCGGCTAGAAAACCGCGGCATGTGGGGCGCCATTGAGCAGGGTCTGGTAACTTTTTTGATACGTTTCTTGGAAGCACACGCTACTTTAGTTGATATTGTGATGTTAACATAGGCAAAATTAGGCCTAAAACAAGAAAAATTAAGGGATCAAACGTTGTTTAGTATCATAGCTGTTCAAATTGACACTAATCTACCTACAAACAAGCAAACTTTCTATACTAGGGAAAGGCAAAGCAGAGAATGTCTTCCAAAAACAATGAACAAAAGTAACAAACTAAAAGGGACCAACGGGAGAATCAATCGACTTCTAAGGATCCCTGTTGAGGTACATCAAGCGATAAAAATCGCCGCTAAAGAGCGATCATTAACCGTTTCTGAGATGTATGATCAAATTATTGGAAAATTTTTAATTGATGCCAAAAATCCTGAAAAAAACCTCCATTACCTTTATCACCACGGTAGTGCTAAAAAAACGAGTATTTACCTGCTAGAACAAACCTTGGACGAGGTTAAATCTCTTGCTGAACGTGATGACACCCCAGAAAATCGTATCATCTTTACGGCAATAATGAGATTCGTCGATGACAATTTACTATTGACAGTATAAATTCTCTAGAATAGTATTCGAGAATATTATTCACTTTTTAGCAAGAAATTAAAAAGCAAAAACCCGGATTTCACCGGGTCTTAAATGCCTTGGAGGCAGATGAAAATGAGTTAAACAGCTTAAGGGTTGCACACCCACAACGAGGGATTTCTTTTGGCGAAGAAAATTCCTCTAAAAAACAAAGAATCTCACCACAAATTTTATGCATTAATTCGTGGTTGTGCAAGGCTTTTTGCAAAAAAACGTTTAACTTTTTCGATTTGTCTCCTAGGTACTGCCCAAAAACAACCAATAAGGCACCTAGGAAAGATGGAAAATCAGAACAACTCAGGATGTGTTACAAACCATGGTGGTTCCAGTAAGGGATTTGAACAGTCTCTGGGATCGAAGCAGCAAGAGCAATCTTCCAGCAACCGTGAGTTATCCATAAACGCTTTACTCAATTTGAGCTCCTCAGAACAGCAGAAATACCAGCAGTTGTTAGATATGGGCACCTCTGTTGAGCAACTGCAGAGGATGCTAAAAAACCGACTAGCACAACTAGACAAGCCGGCTGACGTTACCCCACTCAACCCTCCAGAGCCTGGCCAGCACTCGGTAACCAGCTTGCAACAGATGAGCCGCCGCATCTGCCAACAAGCCGCTGAGAATTACGCTCAGAATGATATCCACCAAGCTGTCCTTGACATTCCTCCTAGGCCTATCCGCCTTAGACGAGCCTCAACCCACGAAAAACGCCTAGCGGCGCCTAGAAATCACTCCCCTGAATATCAGCTGCAAACCTGGTTTAAGAAGCTGCCGCCACTGATTCAAAAGTTGGTGCTCACCTTGCTGGAAAAGGGATTACCCAAAGAAGCTTGGGATCATTTGCATGCGCAACGAAAAGTCACCGGCAAACGGCTGGGGATCCCCACTGACCGTAAAAACGCCATAGTGACCATTTTGGCTTGTCTGTTCGCCACCATGAACCTGACCACCCTAGAGTGCCGGACCTGGGCCAGGGATATTGCTGAGAAGTGTGGATTAACCCCCACTCAGGTATCACGAACACTCGATAATTTAGCCCAAGCGGGCTTAATCGACAAACAGCTTACCCGAGACTCCCAGGGGCACTTCATGCCGCTACACATCACCGTCACCACAACCCTCTTAGAGATCTGTGGTGTGGGTCACAAACGGCTGACTGCAATACAGAAGCAGCATCAGCGCTACAGTAAACCAGAAAACCAGAAAAGCGTGACCCTGGGTAAAGTAGTCTCCTCAGCAGCTAAGAAGGTCGTCTCCGCGGCTGCTGAGTCACTGGCTCAGTTTAAACAGTCAATGAAGCCAAAAGCAGCTAGCTATCGTGACTTTAAGAGTCGTTACACTGCCGCCATTGTTAAGCTGGTAGAGGAGACTTTAAAAACCTTTGGTTTAGGGCGCTATAGCAGTAGCTTTTCCACCGTATAATCTAGCTAGCTAATCTCCTCTCTCGCTTTTTTACTGCTACTCAGCGGTAAGATTTCCCCTGCCTAGCATTCTGCGTTTTGCTCAAAAAAACAGCTACTCTGTTCAGTCCGCTGCAACTTTTGCAGGATGACATGACATTTTTCCTAAAAGCAGAGAAAAATTGTCTAAAAAATAACCATACCTCAACATTAAAAATGGAGGTTATCCACAGAAACACACTTTAAATGCTATTGGATAAGCCGCTTTATGCAATCCGACGACGCTTAAATGCAACGTATACTAAAAGATTTAAAGATAACTAAAAGAACTTATTATTACAGCAACTCATGCTGTGAGTAACGAGGACAAAGAAACAGGTCAAAACCAGTCGCTGAATAGTGGGGATATGTCGCTATGCGACACCAGGGGACAAGACCGTGGAGTGCTTGCTGGACAACCCTACAGGTTGACCACAACCACCCCACCGCCTTGCCTGCCCTTTCTCCCCACTATCGCTTCTTAAAATTATAAAAAGGATTTATTCAATCCTTTAGAAAAGCAAAACTATAAAACCAATGATGGAGTCTTCAAGCGCTGCATGAGCGATTTTACCGTCGCTGAGGATTTTTGAGAGCCCATTTGCCGCTACAGATATAACAACAGTTGGATTTCTCGACTCTTAGAATCTCTTCAGGCTCTTTTGTTGATGACCATTTCAGAAAGATTTGAACAACGTGGCCTACAGCAAGGCGGGCATGATAAAGCTTTTGAGATTGCTAAAAACCTGCTATCAAGCAGTGTAGACAAGAAAATCGTTAGGAATAGCACAGGGCTTTCTGACAAAGATATCTCCCGTCTGCGCTTGCACTGACTGCTCAAACATGAAATTTTCACTTGATTTCCGCAAAAAAGTTTTGCAGGTTCAATCCCAAGAAGGACTTACTGATCAACAAGTTGCCGAACGATTTGGAATTGGAAAATCGACTGTTTGCGGCTGGCGGCTGGGATTGCTGACAAAAAAGCCCCCTAGGGAGCAACGTTACTGTCTGCTCCATTCCATGATCCTAAAGCCACCCAATAATTAATTGAAACAATAAGGATGCTGTTATGTTAATACCAGTTCTAGTGATTGCTATTGTAGTTATTGTATTGATTGCTCTTCAGAAGCAATCCGTTACCTCATTAGATAAATTATATAAAAAACAGACTGCGTTATTTTCACCCGCAGAACGCTCATTCTTGGGCGTATTACAGCAAGCCTGCGCTGATGAATATCTGATAGTGGGAAAAACACGGGTAGTCGATGTGATTGCTGTTAAATCCAATAAAAACCGCGTTCAGTGGCAGCAAGTCTTTAATAAAATTTGCGCTAAGCATTTTGATTTTGTGTTGTGTAACAAAGACGACCTCTCTATTCAATGCGCCATAGAGCTAGATGATAAATCTCATAAAAATAGCAAGCGTCAACAACGCGAGCAGTTTTTAGATGAATTGAGCAGCGCGGTACAGCTGCCACTGGTACGATTTCCAGCCAAGAGGAACTATGTGGTCTCCCAAGTTAAAAACAGCCTGATGGCTGCCATGGAACAGCCCATTATCCAAAAACCAGCGCTGAGGATCGCCACAGGGAACCAGGGGTTTGGGGAGAAAAGTAACAGAAATCCAGGGTGACATACTCCCACCCCTAAATTGATAAATCAATTCTAGTGGGTACCTCTTGCGACCCAATCTAGCGAAATACCGGATCCTCTCGCTGTAGCATGACCGCTGAGTCATATCGCTACAGTCGGGTAACGGAGACACATTACTATGCCACCGTCCCCTAAGAACGGAGCGTGCAACTTTCACTGCACTCCGCTCAAGCCTCTCAAAGGCAGTTATCGTTACCCGGTGATGCTCCTC
>JASKGO010001172.1:0-10677 GCA_030556065.1 Holobus sp. GC000080
CCGCGTTTTTTTTAGCAAATCTATACGAACATAGCGACACTAAACAGATTATCCTGAAACTAACTCGAGCCGCTAAATTCAAACAGTCCGCGTATTTTTTGAACAGACCTCGTATAGGACTCTCTCAATCGACTTTACTTAGGTGCGAGGAAAACTAAGTGAATAAAATCAAATGCAACCTCTTTCTTCTCTCTCTCTCTCCGTTCCGCTATATGTGTTTGCGGGCGAGAAGTCAGTCAACCCCATTGAAACAAATAAGAAGATCGAGCGAGCGCGAGTGAAATTTTCAGCGACAGCAGCGTAAACAACCGCCGCAACCATTGAACGCGCGTGCAGAACACTCGGAAATCTCGTTATATTTCCACCCTGAGATTACATCACTTAAAGATCCTTCGCTGGCTGCCAGTCAGCGCCGAAAAAGGAAAACGGTGTAAATAACACGACGAGAGAAGCGGCATTCGGTGCTCTGTCGGTTGGTTTTAATAATGTTCAAATGGCCTTTTGCAGTCGCCATTATAAACTTAATATAAAATCTGAAATTATTTATAGTCTCATAAAGATGCGCGAAAAGTACGAGCTGTTCGCAACGAAGACACATTTCTTGCGCCGCGGCGGCATATTATGAAGTCTCCCATTCGCGAATTTCGTCGTCGCCTTCGCGTTCGCACATTTTTAATCTCGCGAAACGCACCATTAACATAACTATAAATTAAACGCATCTTGTGCAGCTCGCAACGAAACTGCGCAACTTTCGAATGCAATGGAAAAATGCGGTTATACTTACTTATCAAATCGAATTACTAACGGAATTACTATCGGAATTGCTATCGGAACGCCGGGAAGAACATACCTGAAACAAATGAAATAAAATTAATTGGATTAAATGAATAATGGAAACTTTTATGTGTAAGTAAGTAACTAAACTCTTCAGTCTTCACAGAGCAAATAGACTTGGGGGAATGGTAAATAATGCGACTCTCTTCTTTTCAGAAGAAGCATCTATATGTATATATATAAGGAACGGAAACAACGAAGTTCGATTCGATTTATATAACCTTTGTCCGTGGACTTTTAATTGCCGATAATTGGTTCATCGGTTCATTAAGGTGTAACCGGTAACTTTTAAACTGGTTTATTAGTATTCCGGGGCGCGCACTTTAAAACTACTAGTGATCTATTGGTAAGTCACGCTCGGAACCCTTAATTCCTTTCCCTATATAGCTACTACCCATCTCTCGAACGTTTTACCTACCTCTAATAATAAACTTTCCTCGACAATAATTTTATAGAATCATTTTTCATCAAAACATAACTTTTCTTATTTAATTTCAATTTTTTTAATTTACATCCAACTAAATCGTTTTCAATCAAATAATAATAATACTAGTATATTTAGTTAATTTGGAAAGTCCTCAAAAGGAAAAGCCAAAATTGTCAAAATCACGGCAATATGATAAAATTATTTGTTTTGGGTACATGTAGTTTGATGTCCAAAGGAGCAAAATTTAGAAAATTTAAAGAATGGGCGATCAAATCATAGCATAACTCGCTGGCTTTTTACTCATGTTTAAATTGATGCATTTAAAGAAAATCCGGAAACCGTCTAATTCGGAAATTAAAGTAAAATAAATTACCTGAGATAATAAGTTTAAACTTGTCAAATATAACTAATGACAATAACATTTTCGCAGCATGGAAGGGCCGCCTATACCAGACTGAGAATTTTTCAAACCACTGATATAACTGTTTAAATATTAAATTTCTTAAATGTTGGTCTCATATTTATTCAATAATCCCAGTTCAATATTGTTAAAACTGAAGCCAATAAATATTTAAAAACCATAAAAAAAACTGGACTAAATAGACGAAAAGAAAATTCATTTCAATAAAATATTCATTAACCAGGATATGCTACATAGAAAAAAAGTAATTACCATTAATCAATGAAATGACGTCTGCTTTGAACCGAAGCAATTAGCAAAGAAAATACTCGACGATAATTTCTTGCTCTCGTGCATCTATCTACTGGTACTTATATGTGCTCTAATTGCCGTTATTAATAATATGGTAAATCGCAGAAATAATTAAATCTTAACCCGAGCGCTCGGTTAATAAATACTTAACCTTGTGTGATAAGAGTAATTTGTTGGTCTTAAGCTAGATCGTTATCCGGAGGCCTCCAACTTCAATGCAATGTTCACATTAGAGTCGGGCGCGATAACATCTGCACACACTAATGCCACATACACGTACGTACCTCTGCAGAGTGTATTTCTCTCATTCTGCACAAGGAACACTGACCATATATCTTTCTTGAAACATTAAATTTTGCCAGCGCGAGATTCACTATAATCGCCTCGTTATTATTAAACTAACCAGAGGTTGGTGCGGCTAAACCGCCAAGCCACCAAAGAGGAATGATAGTGATACTAATAGTTGGAAACAAAGCGCACTATAATGGCGAAACGAAATTCTCCACTTTTGTTGTTTGGCGGCAACAAAAAATCGCGAAGAAGAAATACAGCGCAACAAAGCAATAAAAAATAAAAGCCGAGCAAAATAGTAGCGGCGTTGGGAAAAAGGAATCGATTTAGCGAATTAACATCGAAACACATAAACGACGGTTTGCCGCTGATGGAATTGATTGATCGTGCACCGTTAAAGAATCTCTCCGAATCGGACAAATTGTATGATCCACTAATGACTCTTCTTTTGCAACGACGAACTCTAAGTGCCACTATTATTGAAACGTGTAGACGTGATGATGGCTTTGCTGCACAACTTCCGGCTCTAACATTTGATGCCAGTTTAAATGCAACGTTAACATTATTATCTCTTAGCAAATTGGTTGTCACTTTGGACTTTTCGAGTCCAATCGAAGATCAAACTGATAATTTATTGCACTTTATCTACTATTTTTTCATTTTTTTTTTCAAACAAATAAATCGCAAAAAACCAAACATCAAAATTTTAGGCATGTAATAATAACATCCTAAGAGGGAAAAATTGGCTCATAATTTGGCAGGAAAAGCGTATAGGGGGAAGGCGTCTTGGCGAATTAGCGAAATGCAATTACGAGCAGCAAAGCAGCTATATCGAGACTTTTGGATGGCGTGTTGATAGTAAATCAGAATTGGTCCATAAGCAGAATAGAGTAATTTCCGACAGTTTATGGCGTTTCTAGATAGTCCTTAGCTGTTTCTAGGGTCACTTGATTTGATAGGATTCCAGTAACAACCGCCAGTAGCCTCTTAAATTATATCAGAGAGTGAGCGCGTTACGGCACAGATTATCATCCGATTGGATTCGCTATGTTCAACGCGAAACGGGATTATAATTTCCTAAGAGACATACTTTCGCATTTCTGCATAATATTTAACTGGATCCACTCCTCTATACATATATAGATATATATTGCGCGCAAACTTTCAAAAGCAAATATTACCTACGTTGTATGTAAACATGTAAGCTGTGGAAATAAACGCAAAATGGAAAATGTGTTTTGCAAGACTATACACATGGAGATAGTTTTTCCTGTTGGCTGTTGGCTGTTGGCTGTTGGCTCAGGTATAACCAGATTTCCACAAGCATAATATTGTCTAATTATCATTACCGCAACAACAGATAATCAACTATGTATGAACTCTAAGCGTACAGGAGATTGTGCTTTCCATGCTCGCTTTAATTACTTTTGCAAATACACACGAATCATCAAGGGCTTTACTTAATTTGTTCGCAATAACTATTGCTAATGCTTTGTTTCCTACCTTTTTAATTGCTTACTTTAAATTTTTCTCATTTGAAAATTTGCATTCTAATTGTGGCTAAATAATTTAATTTAAAAATTCTAAACAAAAAATGCATCTGAAAATGGACAATTATTTAGTCATCCCTTTTAGTTAATAAATATATATATATCAACATAAACCGATAATCATATTGTGAAGAGTAATTTTCCGGGTGCGCATAGAGGGAAACTTTACAGAGGGACTTTTAAGGTAGCTTCGCATTCACATGTCGAGCGAGAGAAGTACCTCAAATGCCATATTTACATATTCCTAAAGTTTAATTCAATTTCTGCTAAACTAATGTTTAGTTTGACCATTTCCCGTTTGCACTTTTCGCCACTCTCTTTTCAGTCTTTTCGACCTATAGTCTTTGTTTACTCTTTTAGTCGTACGCCCTTCAAATGCGAACAGGTAAGTAATAAATTAAGGCCGAACGAGATAAATTCGAATGCAGTTTTTGTTGCGGGAACGCGGGGCGCTCAAATAAGAAACTTGTGCATTTTAAGCGGCGGCAATTTGTTAATGAATTTGTGGTCAGCCCTTAAACCCGAACCGTATAGTTGGAGCACACACACGCACGTATAAAGTAAGAGGATAAATTTGGGTCGACTAAATTTGAATAAAACCTTTAACCCCGAAATTGATTGATGTATTGTTGTTGCAAAACAAATCTTCCTATTAATTAAACTCCGAGGACGAGGAGCAAATTCGGAATGCGCCTTTGCTTTTTACCATCACGCGCTCGCAGCTCTTCAACAGGATTACATTATTTAAATTACTTTCGTGCGCAAGCAAACAAAAAGATAAGTAAGCAAGTGTTATGTATAAGAAATAAGAGCCTTGTCTAATTAGGAGGCCGGCCCGCTGTATGTATAGGCCTAATTATCTCTAATAGTTAATTCGATTAATTAAATCTCACATAATACTTTAATGCAATTACTTAATTAACTAAGATGTATTACTTGTGAGTTATTACACAGAATGGTAAGTGTGTAATCTAAGATTTTCTTTGAAGCGTCGAGCAGACTCCCAACGTCCTGTATTCTTTAGCGACGCCTACAAAGTGCAAAGGGCGAAGTCTGCTGTGTTAAATAAATGAGGACAATTTATGTGTCGTCGTCAGCTAGAGCCAATTGCATATTCATAGGCCACTAAATATATTGATGGATGCACGGACTTAGACAGGAGTGCAAGTTCTCAGTTCTCCTCGGCAGATTGTCAAAATAGTTTTCAACTTTGCGCAGAGAAGATTTACTTTCGCCAATCATATTTTTAATCAAATCCCATATCCGCTAAAACACTATTTATTACCGATTTCTCAAAACTAAGAAAACAACCTAAGGTTTAATACAACATTAATTATAGGACTTATCTACAGAAATTAAAATTTGCCCCAAGATATTAGAAATTCCTAAACCTGAATTGCTTTTCCGAATCTTAAAAAAAATAATAATAGAGGGGAAAAAACGAAATCAAACAAAATTCAAAAAAGAAAACATCTTAGGAATGACTAAATGTTAGTTAAGCTTTGAATATAGGCTTATTGCATATTTACGAAGAAAGAAATGTAGATAATGGATCAAAAATGTTTGTAAATTTTTCGCGAATTAGATGCTTTCTACTCGGTAAATAGGGCGCACCGCGAATTTTTACACATTTTCTCTGTCTCCTCACTTCGCTCCTTCTTCATATTCCGGCCTGCGAGATCTCCGTTCGCCGCCCCCTTAACGGCCGCGTATCTCATCTCTCTTGTTATTTCGGCAACTGCATAGGTGGGTATTTATTCAAATGAATTCTATCGCCGTGGTATTCAGCGCGCTGGAATATTCAATTACGTCATTTTTTGCCTTTGTAAATAGCACGCAGCATCGGCGGCGAACGACGGCGACGGAACCTTATGCAATATGTATTTTCGGTGTACACAGCGGCTCTTTTTCTTTATACGTGTGTCATAATTTTTCCTCATAGTATACAATGGCCAGAGGCAAAACAGACGATCGTTAAGGATCCGCATGTTTTTCATCGTGAAAATCCGGAAAAAACTGGCCCGCACGAAGCGCCAGTCGAAAAAAGCGAGCCGAAAAATTATAATAAATATATGCGCCTTTTTCTACATCATTCGCAGCGCAAGAATAGGGTTTTCCTAGGCGCGCACTTTAGGTACTCGGAATGGGGTTGGGTTAGTATAACGAAGAAAGTGGTTCTTTGTGCGGGGTCTCGAGTATCTCGTGGAGCAAATAAAAATAATGAAATAGTCCTTGGTAAATTTTGTTTCATGCGCTACCTAGTAAGTAGTAGTTGTTATGTTAAGGCGAAAGGGTTTTTCGAGGAGAGAGGCGAAGAGGCGAGAGGCGAGAGAAAAACGGGAAGAATAAACATCGAAATGGACCCTACATTTGGCGCGCAACATACTTTAAGAAAGAGTCCACGGGGAGAGACCGTCACTAGTACAACATAGATACTATACTACACTACGGTATAGTTGCAACAGTCGTCTCGCATATAAGAAAAGGCTCGGTTTGTCGGTTTGCATCGTGCCAGAGGGATGTAGAACCCCTTTGGACGGTCCCGTGATGAATTGAAGCCAATATCCTGTTGTTACAAGCGTCCGATGCACAAATCCCAAATGAACTAGTTTTTGATAAGTCCCTCAACGCCGTAAAAATGTAACTCACTTTAGGAGTTTCCTTCGCACCCGCAATTAAATAATTTCATTATAATGTTGTATTTTTGTATAAAGTAACATTTGTTTAAGAAAGAAAAAAATGTTGAGCCTATGAAAAATAAAAATAAAAAATAAATAGTATAATTCAATCATGTCTTATTGATTTAGTATCTTATGCAGAAGAAAAAAGCAAACAAGGGGTGCGCAAAAAGTGCATCGATAAAAATCTGTGATTGACAGATTTATTTTCAAGTACCGAGTTTAAAACATATGTTTTATACATTGATCCCCAGGGGTTGAAATCCTATATTATCTTTCAAAGGGGGCATTATATCTTTTCTACAACTGTAAACAATTCGCATTTCGCTTAGTAAAAATTTTTGTGACATATAGACACTTGCGTTGCTTTGCAAAATAATTTTTATCCAATTAAAATTTACAACCCTTAAAAAGTTAAAACAAAGGGGAAAAACACAAGTACTCAGTACTTTGAAATAATTTCCAAAATTTTGGACAATAAAAGAAGTACTAAAATTCTCATGTGATTTTTTTTACTTTTTACAGAAGCAACTAATTGGCGAGACAAACGACTCTTCGCAAACAACAGCACTTAAATTTGGTGGTGTCCTGAGGCCCCGTACAAGATTCGTCACGTTCATGCGTACATCCAGTACATATGTATAGGCTAATTATAATTATTTCAGCAGTATACTAAAATAGAGCGCCGCAGCAGAACGCAGTTATTGTATATCAACGTTAGAGCGAAACGAAAGAGAGGGTGTCAACCACCGTGCCCGCATCATGTCGAGAATTTTAATTGTGACAAGTTTAATTACAAGAACAAAACAGTCGCTTTAAAGAACATCCTCGAGTCGAGCTGCTGCTGCTGCTGCTGCTTCTGCCTCTAAGAAGGAAGAGACACGCAGACATCCAGAATCCACCCCTCCGCACACACACACACACATCTGTACACATGAAGAGAGAGTAGAGTGCGGCGTCGCGTCTTCGTTTTCTTATTCTAGCCCGCCACTGGAAGTACACCTACTCGATTCTTACAAGATTACCAGCAAAACTTTATACCGAAATGAAACCAACGGTGAATTTCAATTTTCCTTCGTGCACATCATCATTAGAGACTGGCAGAACTACGAACGCAACTAGAACTTGCCATTTCCATAACGTAATGATAAATTTCGTGCGAGACGCAACACTGTTTTTTTCTTCTTTTTGTTATTTATTTTTTAATAAAATCCAAGTGAGAACGCCCCCGTTAATAAACTAAGAAGAAAAATGCGTGCACGATTTTTTCGCTTGCTTTTCCTTCATTCGAGTCGACGCGTAAAGTAATATTTGGTATTGCCGGCCTCATTCATCGCCGCCAGCGAGACTGAGATGGAAGACGGAAAAAGAAACTCGGCATAATTTATCTTTGGGCTCTAGCAGATTTTACGGCGGCGTAATTAATAAATGTATATATTCCGTGGATGCAGCAGTTAGTTGTGCGTTTTGATGAGTATTAGAAATGATATTTTGCTCGAAACGGCTTTAAAAGCATTTCCAGTTGAAAAAATTGATTGAATATATTAAAGGTTCGCTCTCGGTAAATGTATCTCGAATGGGGTTACATAAAAGGGGCCCGCGTGTTCTCCTCGTCTCCTCCGCAAAATAGGTCTTATCCTCTCTCCTTATACGTACATAGCACACTTGTGCGAGCACGGTAATTGCACGCCGCATGCAATTTTTCAACTTTTACTACATACGTTATATGTACATTGTATCCGTCTTATAGAGAAGAGCAAGCATTGCCAATTGTACGAACGCAAGGGCTAGAAAAGAGGGCCCTTTTTGCTTCTTCTTATTCGGCTAAAGAACTAAAAATGTAAGTGGAAAATCTTCCTTGAAAGCTATGGAAGTTTTATTCGCTAAAATCTGCCAATAGCGGACATGAACATTATTTATTAAGGAAGGTTTAAAAGAAAAAAATCTTAAAACACTATTATTAGAAACAAACAATTTTTTTTTATATCTAAATAAAGAGTATTATAATGCCAATTGGAATTTTTAAATTTCCAAAACGATTACTTATAAAATTTAAAATGAACTTCCCAATTTTGAAATATTAGAAAATTTTATTTTTAAATAAAATGGTATATTAACTTACCCCTTTAATCAAGGGAAATAATCAAATTCTATTTGTAAACATAGTATTTTACCAATTAAATAATTTAAATACTATTCAGCGCAATTATTTTGCACTTAGTAATAAAAATATTATTTATTTATTTCTTTTATTTTTTAAATTAATTTAATTTATTAAAAATCCAATAAAAAACATTTTATTTATTTTAAGAATAAAAAATTAATACTAAAAAATATTTAAAAAAAATTACTTCTTAAAGGGCAGTTTAAAAACTAGTAAAACTAAAGATTTAGGACTTAAATTAATGAAGTCTATAAAAAGTATCTGTATCTACAAGAATATTATTAAGAATGTAGTATTTACAGGATCAATCTTCTTTTTTTTTTTCAATTGCGAGAAGGAAAATATACAAAAAGTACCTGATTGAATAAAAAAAGAGACAGAACGAAATCTGTCTTATCGATTTTTAAGTACAGGGGTGCTAATTTTTATTCCACATGACACTTCTACCGGTAGGCCATTCATTTCGGTCCGCAGCAGCAGCAGCGACTTGCGAAGAGATTCCACTCAATTTATATAAATCTCTCCCCCCGGCCCAGTGTTCTTCTGCTTCTAATCCGTCCGCCAGCAGCTCGCGCTAATTCTCGCAAGGAAGTTATCAATTTTCACAAGGAAAATTATCCCTTGGATATACCTAGTTATTTAACCAAACAGAACAAACAGAATCCGAGTTAATTAGTATAATTGAAAAGTAGGTAGCGAACTCGCAACTTCTTCCCACTCGAACGTCAAACAACAATAAAGAGGCACTTAGTAGTTAAGTTACTTTATATAAAAGTAAACGAGCAGCGAAGGCGACATCTTCGAAAGGACGCCGCTCTCACAAAGGCCACGTTCCCGCATCAAGAGATGCTGATGGCATTTTTTCCTACGTCCATGGTTTACCAATTTTAATGAAAAAATCGTTGCGCCCTATTTACGGTTATTGTTATTAAAGGCTTACGAGCGTACTTACATATAGTACTGTCGCATAATAATATTATAGTGAAAAAGTATATTTTTGCCACCCACGTAGCAGTATTTTTAATTAAATCCCTTTCGTTTCCTATGCAGAAAAAAAAAACGCACGCACACTTCTGAACGAAAAGGGATTTCACTTGTATTCAAATGGGGGCGTTTATCGATTTCAATTGGAGAATGCTGTTGCCGGTGCAAATGCATAAATAAATTATTAGCCGATACTATAAATAAATGCACGGACATGTAAAAATTCATTTCGATAAAGCTCTGCAGCGGCGTTAAACTATTAATCGCTTTAATTCTGTTGCCAATAATAAAGTGGATTTTTTATTGGATTGTTTTTGCATGTAGCACTTGCTTTTGATTTGTTTAAGCTTTAAATATTTGTGGCAGTTACACAATTTGTACCTTTGTTATGTTTGCTTTTTGTTGGTATTTATTTTATTGTTATATGGCTGTTTTTATTGGTGTTAAAAGTTCAATGGATTTTTTTAATTGTTGATTTCAATAAATATTGTTTATTTTTTGTAAAGGGTTATTACAAAGTTTACATTTTTTTATATAGAAGACTGTAACTATTAGTTACTGGCTACATTTTAGGAATGTTTAAACTGTTGCTATCAAAATCACTTTTTTAATTACCTTTGATAATTAAAAAAAAATATTTAAAAAATATTTTTTACCATTCTTTAAGACAATTAAAAGTATATTTTTCATCATTTTTTAAAGAAAATGAACAATTAAAACTTTAATGTCCTTCTAGATTTTTACTAAAAAATTAAATGAATTTTACTTTTTTATTGTTGAATTCAATCATTATTGGTTTTTGTTAAGGGTTATTATTACAAAGTTTAGTTTTTTTTTTTTAGATTAATTTTTAGTTGCCTAAGTAGGTACTTTTTAGGATTATTTGAACTGCTTCATAAATTTATTTCAAAAAATATATTGTTTTGACTCGTAACTATTTTGCTACGGGTTGTGATAGCTCAAAAAGGCACTTTGTAATAGACTGTAATGAACACTATATGATCTTGCTCGCAAGGAGGCTGAAGACATAATATCAA
>JASKGO010001173.1:0-38613 GCA_030556065.1 Holobus sp. GC000080
TAAAAACTCAAAAAAATTCGAAACTTAACGAAATCGGTGGTTTGTAGCAGGAGTAAATAAGATCGAGGAGTTAACTCTCAAGTAGAATTCCCGCGCTATTTTCCAACCGAAATTTAATTTTCGCGCGCTCAGGAAATAAAAACTCAAAAAAATTCGAAACTTAACGAAATCGGGGATTTCTATTAGGAGCACATAAACGCGAGGAGTAGTATCAGGAGTAAACGATGCCAATAAGATTGCCTACGTTAATGTCCACAAACTGTATTAAGTGCGGGGTAATTTATCTGCTGTTTACGATGTAAATTTGTTTGTCTACGATAAGGTCCACAAACGTAAATTAAATTAAAATTCAAATTCGTTTTTTCTTTATTAAAAATTGTTTCAACATTAGATAAAGTGTTTCTTTTATTATAAATATTATTTATAGCAATTATTAGCTTTGAAAAGAGCTGTTATCGTTCGATAAGCGTTTTTTTATATTTAATATTGTTTAAATCAACTGTTAGCTCTGAAAAGAGCTGATTTATTATGAATATACCTGAAAATAATAAAAATAGGTAACAAATTATATTAAAAAAAACATGCAAATTTAATAAATTTCACTTAGGACAATAATTAACGATAGAATTAACTTAAAAAAATGGTTAAAACTAACAATTAAAAATAATTAAACCTCAAACAATCAATAAATTAATTACAAATTCATATTGAAACATAAAAAATAACATTAAAATCTTATTAAAAGTAATAAAAGCAACCCTAACTAACAAATTAATTACTCACTGAAACATATAAAAAACAATTTTAAACTTATTAAAAATAATAAAATGCAACCATAACAAAAAATAATAATTTCCAAAACTTAATAAACCATAGAAACGACAATTCAAATTTTTTTTAAAGTAATTAAAAACCAACCAAACTAATAAATCAATTACAAAAACTTAATGAAAACTATCATAAATAATTCTAAACTTATCAAAAATAATAATAAAACTATTAAATTATGGTCGGCACAGTTCACCCATTGATTTATCACCGCGTAAATGGGACGGGTGTGTGTTGTCTCAGCAGTGACCGCTAAGACATAGCGGGGCATTCGATGTCTTAAGAATGGATGCTGGAGTAGCCAGAAAATAGGGCACTAATGAAAGGGCATGGGTAATCGCCTTGGTCTTCGATACATTCAGCGTTCACAATTGAGACATGGGATAGATGTCTATAGTAAGGGCTACTATTCGTTGGATTTCTTCAAATAATTATATTATTTAGTGGGTGTCTATACAAAATTGACCTGAAGTTAACATTCTTAATATTGTAAATAGAAAATTGTTTAATTAGTTTCATGAAATGAAACATTAGTATTCGCTTCCGTATCCTGTAATTATATAATTTTTGCTTTTATCATTAAATAAAATAATGAAATTTGATTACACTTTTTTGTCCTGTTAGTGAAACTAAAAACTTAGGGGATAAATTCTGTGAAATCCAATTTTATAATGTCCTATTGTAATTATTAGAATTTGTTTTATTTTAATTAACAAATGAAAAGTTTTATTTGATTTTTTACATTGTAGAAACTGAACAATGGACAAACAGTTAATGAAAAAATGAAAATAAAGTTATTCCTATTCTTTTAAATATTTTTTTCTTCGTGGACAAAAACAGGCTCAATATACATTGGACAAATATATAGTAAGTAATTAAATATTTTTAATGATATTGCAATTATGAAATTTTTAATTAAAATTAGTAAGTGTAAGTAGACAATCTTCCATCGTTTTTTATTAAAGATTAATTATTAAGGGGGTGTAAAAAATGCCACAAAAGTATTAATTTCCACTATTAACACCACGAAGAGGTGATGAAACTTAAGTTAAATACAGAGAGTTAAAATACTTCATCCCCTTATAAAACATATAAACAACAATAATTTTCTTTTTAAATCTTTACTAGTTCCTTTGAACATAATTTTTATTTAAACATTTATAATTTCAAATTTATTTTAAATTCATTCATAAAAAAATTAACATTTATCTTTTTAAGAAACAGCAACTACTAAAGAAAAGATTAGAAAAAGTCAACTATTGTATTGTTCAAATAAAAGTGAAAAACAAATTATCCAGCAGCAGCTTAACCGAATAAAAAGGAAATCTAACAAAGCAAACTGTTTCAAAATGGCCATTAGAAAGTTAATTTTAATCGGAAAATTATTAAATCTTATAAATTACCACAACAGGTTTCTTAAATTAATTTCCAATTACCAATATATTTTTTTTAAACACAATTGACATATTTCATATCATGTTAACATTTCCTTCTAGATCTAGAATATTCAGCAAATATTATATTAAGCTGATTCAGCGAAAGCAGCAGTTTTTTCAATTATTAATTAAAACCGCAATTATAAAAATCAATATTGAACAGCCGTCTGGAAAAATAAGAATAAGGTATTATTATCCATTTTAACCATCAAATGAATCGATAAATAATAAATTGAGACTGGTGGCGGAAATAAGCTATATTTTTAATTACTCTAATTAATAAAATATATACTCGTACATTTAAATAAATATTTTAGAGTCAAATAAAAGTTTCCTACTTAAGAATCACAAGAGTAAATTCGGGTTTTTCTACATAATTTGAACATAAACAGATCTACGAATGAAGTGACGTAGTAAAACTACTTTATAGTACTTTAAAAGTTAAGACTCTTCAAATGTTTGTAGAAACTATAAACGGTAAGAAACTTATATGCGGCCACAGCTATAACAAACAAACGTAATTAGCAAATAACTAAGCATTGTTCAAAAATATTACCTATGCACAGTGATGAAATGATCAGATGCGAAGTAATAAAAATGGCGGCATTTTCGGTGCTATGATTAGCTATAGCAACAAGTGTTCCCAGAACATAACACATTAAACAAATGGGGTTGAAAGCCAACCAGGGGAGCAACAAAAAAGGTCGATTCTAAAATTTTACATCAAATAAAATCCTGCAATAAACCACAAAGAAAGTTTTTTTTCTTACTGTTTCAGCTCCAAAAATTAGGAAAATTGAGAACACGCACTGGATGGCGCTTCCCACGGCAACAATAATGAGGATAACTTTAAGAACTGCAACAAAATAAAATAACAATAAATATTAAGGTAACAATTGTTGCATATATTCACTTGTAACAACATAACATTTTAAACAAAAACCTTGTTTGAATCTCAGGGAATCTCGAAAGTCATAAATAAAAACAAAGAGCAAATACAGAATGTTATCTTGAAATATATTATGCACTTGATAAGTGATTGTTATTTCTTTGGTGAAAAAAATGAAACAATATAAATGAAAACTCACCTTGCGTGTCGGGTACTATTGATGGATCTGACATAGTAATTAGTTCCGCAGGATGTTCGGCATAGGCCGCGCTCAGTATTAGAAACACAAAGGACAAAATGCTGGCCGAAATGCCCACAATGATCGTGCCATGTTTCAAATTTAGGCCGCAACAAAAGGTCTTTAGGGTTAGCATTTTGCCTGCAAGAACGCAAAAGAACTTACTTGAGTTGTTGGCGAAGAACAGGTGAAACTTAACTTACCGTTGCTGAAACAACAATGAAATGGCGAATGATGATGATGTTGAAATTTACCGTAGAGTACCAGTGTACGGTTGTTGTTGATGTAAGCAGAACAGAGAGTTGGCTCACACTTTACTTTCTACCTTTTTGCGCTCTATGTACTAAAAAACTTTTTGTTGTTTGTCGGCACAACGTTTGTCTTTGCTTACCTGAGTTTAATCAATGTAATTAAGCGAAATTCACGGTTGGTGATCTCAGTCATAGTCGATGTTCAATGCAAATTGTGCTTTACTTTTGCAAAAACTAACTGTTTAGAGAAATGCAAGTGATTACTATTGAAGTTGGCATAAAATAAGTATGATTATAAAAAAAGTAATAAAATAATTCGCCATTATTACAGACTTTAGAATTTTAATCATTTTTATTTGTTTAAACTATTTTAATTTATCGTTATATTACAATTAATATATTGCATCGATTAAATTATCGATTATGCTTCCATTAGATTAAAGTTTTGTAATAAAACTCATAATTTTGGTCGATTGTTAAGAAAGGTTTAAATTTAACTTAAAATAACTACTAATTTTTGTATATTATTTGTAAAAACAATAATAACTAATAAATTTTTAATAAAATTAATATCGAGTTTTATTTAAAAAAACAAATAAGTTGTTTGCATAGAAAAATTATAAACAGGAAGATTTATTTGCAAAAATTTCGAACGCCCTGTGAATTATAAACTTTAACTTTAAGTACCAATGTTACATAACAGTGACTTCCAGGAAAACGAAACATTACACAACTTTTTTGTCAAAAACTTCAGCGCAAATATTAATGGACGCACGACACAGTGAATTACGAAAGTTTTGAAGCCAGTAAATCTTTTAAAAACTACTGAAACAAATATTGTTAGCTACAATACGTATTACAATTACATGTTGTTATTTTTTGCATTATCTGCGAATTACACAGTACATACTATTAATGTAACATGGTAAAATGCAAAAAAAGTGCTTTGAAACGTTTCAAGGCCTCTGTCACGTTGTTTTCCTTCTTCTTTCATGGAAAAAATGCTTTATTATTAATGACATTTGACTCAATTAATAATAAATTACAATCGTCGCTTTTCCAATAATAAAATTTCTTACAATACTTATTAAGTTTGTGTTAATAAGAAAGAGTAAAACTGGAGTAATTGCAGGGTTTAACAATTTTCTAGTTCGGTTTTTATTCATCGGAGGATTACGAAATACACACAAATTGTACTTTTATAAGTTTTTTTTAAGGTCATTTTTTAGTAACTCATTATTTAACCATTAATAATAAAGTAGTAATACCGCATAAGTTAGAAGGTAAATTGTTTATTAAGAAGTTGGAGGTGGAGAATTTAAATGGTTTGTATTTTGTGAAGAATATTCTGTTTCTATAGTTGCCTACGAACTGTAAATTGTTAATTGTGCAGGTTTTGTGCAAATTTACTTGGTTCAAAACTTGTTTTTTAATCGATATCGTTTTGATATTAATAGATAGAGGAAAATCGATAAATTTGTAAAATTACAGAGCGTTTACCCTTTAATTTCACGTCTTACTGAGGCATGACAATTACGACATAAATACAAATTTCCACTTTTTTATAATATTGCATAATAAATTTATTTCTTACCAATTAAAATTGAATTTATTAATTTTCAATGAGCACAAGCTGCATCTTTACTATTATTAAAATTATATACACTATGGATAGAATCCTTATACAACTGAATTAAATGATTTTAATTAGTTGTTTTATTTCCTTAACAAATAATGATTGTTTTTGTCGAACAAACAACAAAACTTGAAATTTCGCTTGTTTGCAATTAATTTTTCCATTATTGTACGTATTTTTGGCTAATTAGCTGTAATTATAATCTCTATCCATTTTAATTCTGGTCGAGCAATGTAAACATGTAATTTCTGCTTAAAATTTTCTTGTCCAGTCATAGTTTGCGTTCAATTATTCAAGTTTAATGATAATCCCTGTAATATTTTTCCTGTGAGAGAAGGTCAAGATGCACACAGCACTGACATTTTCTTTGGCTTCCACGCGCTTCAAGAACTTTAAAAAAGACACGTAGCATGTCATTTATAACTGTTATTAAATTACTATTCAAAGGAAAATCAATTATAAATTTATTTCAACCCTTGTGAATTTTTTTCTTCGTCGGATCCGCGTACTTTATAATTACTTTCTCTTGGGAAAATGTACATTCAGTACGTGTAAGCAATTAATTGGTTAATTAGCCTCACACTGCAATTTGTATCTATTTTTTATTAACTTTATTGGAAACGGTTTAACATTATCATTAAAAGTTTCTGGAATATGACTTTTATCGCATTTGGCTTTTAATAGATTTTAGAATTTATAATTGACATTTATTTCATCATTAATTATTTGATTTTGCGTTTCTTCTTAATGTCCTCGTGTATCATTACAAAATTGCATTTTTTTTTGGTTTAAATTAATATCACATATTAAATTTTACTTAAATTTTAAAAATGCTTTTCTAAGGAAAGCTATTCATAAATTGAATTGTTTCGTAATACCTTAAATAGTAATTAAATTTTTTTCGAAAACATATAAATTATACAGTATTCAAAACTATAATTAAACCGATTCCACTTTATGGACTAATCAATGGTACAATTTAATTATTATTAAACAAGCAAGCATATTTTTTAATCAAACAAAATTTGTTAAAATATATTTGTAGACCTCTTCCACAATGAATAAAAAATTGATTAAGTAGAACAAAAACATGACATCCTTAGCAAGAATCCCAACAAAGGGTAGGTACCACCAACTTGACCACTTGAATTATTCACTCTAAAGTTTACTACAAGAAAGTATAATTACAGAAAAAAAAAAATAAGTCGCCCCCATTTACTAAATAAATGATGTAAAACATTTAGTGGAAATATTACGCGCGTGTAGATCCTGCCAATATGGGTCATTGATGAAGATCCTTACGTAGGATCCCCCCTTTTCCAATGTCAGGAGCACCGCAATTATTACCGATTGCGGTACAACTTAGTTCGAATCGACGGTCACAGAACATCATTGAATGACCACATCCAGACGAACCCGGGTGTTGGTCACAGTTTTCGACTCGCTCTTTCCTCAGTTGAAACTTCTTCGAAAAGTCGTCGGTAAAGTCTGCCCGCGCAAAAACTATAAGACGAAGAAAATGCAGTTGCCGATTAAGTTAGCCATAGGCTCGGGCGTTGCGTTCGTTTTTATCATTGTTTTCGGATGGATCGCTTTTCCGAGAATCCTCAAAGGGCAAATTAAAAACGTAAGAAGGAGACTTCTTTGGAGTAATTAGTTTTACATGGCTGTTTTTTAGATGGTTAATTTAAAGAAAGGCAGTGACATTAGAGAACTGTATTTAAAAGTTCCTTTTGCTCTAGCATTCAAAATTTACGTTTTTAATGTGACCAATCCAATTGCTGTGGCTGAAAATGGTGCTAAGCCAGTTGTGCAAGAAATCGGACCCTATGTTTATGAGTAATGTGCACTGTAGATTTAGTTTTAATTGCTAATTGGTTTTCTTATCTAGTGAATGGAAGGAAAAAGTTGTAATAGAAGAAGACGAAAATGAAGACACAATGGATTATTACGTGAAAAACACTTTTGTTTTTAACAAAGAATTATCTGCTCCTTTAACTGGCGACGAGCTAATTACAATACCACATCCGCTTATAGCTGTAATTATTTTTGTTTCATTTTTTTTCTTTCAATTGAAGGACATCGGAACAAAATTTTGAAAATTTCCTTTCAGGCTTTAGGCTTGGTTGTAGAACGCGAAAGACCTGGTGCCCTATCGTTAGCTAATAAAGCCCTAAATAGCATTTACAGAAATCCTACACATCCCTTTCTGACTGATACGATGGATAAGATATTCTTTTCGGGCGTGGATATTGCTTGCAACGTTACTGATTTTGCGGGAAAAGCCATTTGCACGCAATTAAAGACCGAGGCAAAAGATTTAATTGAAGTTGAACCTAATATTTTGCGATTTTCTATTTTGGGTCCTGTAAGTATCAACTTATATACTTCATGATACTTTAAAAGAAAATCAATTTTTTTAAATTTTTTTAGAAAAATGGAACGTTGGGTGATAGAATCAAGGTAAGACGTGGAGTCAAATATTGGAAAGATGTCGGAGTAGTAGTTGAAGTAAACGGTTTAAAAGAATTAACAATGTGGGGTACAAAAGAATGCAATACATATCGAGGAACCGATACAACAATCTTCCCACCTTTGTTAAATAAAGAAGAGGGACTTATATCTTATGCCGCAGACATTTGCCGGTAATTAAAAAATAATTAAAAATTTTGAGAACAAAATTTTCTAAGTAGAAATTATTGTATTCTTTAGAACATTGCCTGCCTATTATGTGGAAGACACCAAATACGACGGAATACCAGTGCGCAAATATTCTGCAGATTTCGGAGACCAAAGTGCCGTGAAAGAGGAGAAGTGTTTCTGTCCTAGCGAAGAATTTTGCTACAAAAAAGGTATCCACGACATGTACAAGTGCGTGGGTGCTCCAATGGTGGCCTCATTGCCGCATTTTTACCTCAGTGACATAAGTTACGTGCAAGGAGTTCAAGGCTTAAACCCTAATGAACACGATCACGGCATAGAAATTCTTTTTGAATCTGTAATACACTTTTTTAAGATATCACAATCCGGTTAACTAAATTTTAAACTTTTAGATGAGCGGCAGCCCTTTGAAGGCCGCAAAGAGATTGCAATTCAGTTTGGATATGCATGCGATTCCTAAACTAAGCATGATGAAGAATATTCCGACGGTGGTGATGCCGATGTTTTGGGTGGAAGAAGGTGTCGCATTGAATAGCACATGGACAGGTCAATTGAAGAGCCAGCTCTTTGGAGTACTGAAAATAGTTAAAATAACCAAGTGGTTGGTTTTGCTGTCCTCTTTGGGCGGCTTGGGCGCGGCCGGATATTTGCATTTCAAGAATAGAAAAGGCGTTACCATTACTCCAGTCCATAAAAACGTGTCACCTGCTAACGATACCAAGGATGTAAAAGGTCCGACGCAAATCAGCATGCTCGGGAATGCCAGAAACGGAATGCAAGGACATACTAACCCAGCGATCAACGACATCGAAAAGTACTGATGCGCCAAAATTTACCAAAAAAATCTACCAACTAATTTAAAAGTCATATCTGGTCTCAAGAATATTTATAAATATTTACACAACAATCACAACAACGAAACCAAACACTCACGATTTGGTGCAAACTATTCAATTTTTAAATTCTTTTTCACACTGGTCACGCTTAGGAAGTAGTTTCCTGTCAGCAATCTGTAGATGAACCGTAGCGCCAGTTTCGACGCGTAGTATAGGGCGCAAAGGGTCAGGACGAGGATGGCGAAGACGTCGATTAAGTAGTACTGCACGTAGTTGAGGTCTTTGGCTGGCGACTGTAAATGGTACGCACCCCTGTGCCGGATTACGTATTCGGTCCAGTAAATGGCTCGCTCCAGCGGACTTTCCTTCTGGTCCTTTAGAAGGACTTGCCGGCGCAGCACTTCGCGTTTGTACTTTGGATCGTGCATGACTTTCTTTATGGCCCACAGCAAGGATTCCGGCGTCAAAGTGGACAATTCTATTTTCAGTGCGTAGCCATCCAGTTCGGCTTTGGCTGCGTTCGAGTCGTGGTCGCAGAAGACGGGAAGAGATACGATCGGCACTCCATGGTAAACGGTTTCGAACATACTCAGTAAACCTCCATGAGTTACGAACGCTTTTAATTTTGGATGACCTGAAAAATTGAAATCACAGCGAATTCGAAATTTGCGACGGAATTATTCTATCGATTAGTACAATACATGCATTGTGTGACATACAGTTGCAGTTATTATTCATCAAACATAAAGTTTATTCCCAGAATAGGATTTATAATTTAAGCCTGTGTAATAATACGGAGTCGGAAAAATCAATCGCAATTTTGAATTTGTTAGTAGATACTAATACTGTACATTTGATTAAGATATGACAGGGAAAATCCAACGGCTGACGCAGTTTTCTCTCAAGAAGTATATTAGTTTGAAATTTGATTTCAGTTGTCCGCAACTACATTATATTTAAATTTATAATAAAAGCAAGTTTCCAGCCCTTTAAGGTGCTTATTATCCTTCAATTTATCCTCAACTTGTACGTGGGACAAATAAAACTTTTGTTGAACTTTAAAAGACTAATAAGTAGTTACGTATTTTGTTATTGTCGCTGCAAGTTTGCATCAATTTAAAATTCCATGCTTATTAAATAGAAAAACTTTGATTTACAATGCAGCAAAGAAAATTGTTTCATTTAACCTTTCATTTTTATATTTTTTATCATTAAAATTCTTTTAATTTTTGTTTTCTTCATAATTCCTACATGGAAGTAGGTGTAATTATTGCACATGAAGAAGCCAAATAAACGTTACACAAGAAGAAGCAAAGATGATAAATGTATTCTTTACCTAAAATGTCCTGCTGAGGTAACCATCGGCCAAGCATAACGTTATCCGGTAAATCCGGTATCAAGTCCTGATCGTCCGTTTCGTACTTCCATAAAACGCGTTGCGGAAGTTGTTTGAAGACGTAAAGCAACATTCGCCGTAAGTACTCCGGCATATTGACAGCTCTCACTGAAGAGCCCATGCTAACATAGATGAATCCATGCTGTCCGCTTCCGTTAATGAAACTTTCCAAATTCTGCAAATTTCCATTTACGCCATTATATTTGAAAATATCTACCGCCTGTTTTCATTGCGTAATACTGGACATTTTCTGGGATTCCGATTATATGTAATAGCTGATTATAGAACTAATTTATTTATTAAAAGTTAGTCTGCATATAAGTACTACAGAAAGAAAACACACATAGCGATCATTTTCTGATTGCTCGCAGCAGTGAAAGTTAAATGAGTGGCATAAACGTGCGTAGAGAATATATTCCGGACTAAACTTGGGCAATCGTTTCAATTCCGATCGATTTTTATTATCTCTTGGCTAATTTAACCCAATGGAAACTCCTAATTAGCCGCAGCTAAAGCTCCTGCATTTAGCAATTCGTATGGGTACGAGTATTTTGCATACGATCTTTAAGGATAGTACAACAGGCAACTAATAAAAGTCAATGCAGCGCGAATAAGAGAAAGGTAAACGTCACAACGAATAATCGCATTATTATATTTGCAATTGCAATATGCACACAAAGTGCTGCTGCCGCTGCTGGAATGATATAACATGTTTTATTATGATCGGGCGATGCAAAAAGCAATAAACGAAAAAGCAAAGTGATAAATTTTCACCATGCATGAGATGTATAATCATCCAGCGATAATGTTTATTATTAAAATTACGTAAAGAACGAATGCATTTCCTCATATTTACGGTGGCTAATTTATTAGGCCAAATGTATGAATTGCATCGGATGTTTTAAGTGTAATTAAGCGATTAATTATTTATTCATTAATGACGGTCTGCTCTGTATAAACGTGCAATCAGTTGTCGACCGTTCGCTTTCTTCGCGTTTCATTTTTCCCTCGGCGCCTTTCATTAGCTCTTTTTCTTGCGCTATAATAATGATTCACTTATTTCATTGTCCTGTTTGTTACTTTTATTACTCCTGTTTATTATTGCTCTTTTTGCCTTTTCAACGCAAGAAAAGTTCGTTTTTCTATTTCACCTTGAAGCTTATGGAAAACATTCGCTTTTACTGATGCAATCGCACCGCAGTTGTGCATTTCTCAATCATTGTTAATCTTAAACTTGATTAAAAGTCAGGTGAATGTTATAATTATCATCAAATGTTTGTTAATTTTTTCTTATGGAAGTTTATTTTTAATAATAGTTTCTTTTGTATTGTGCGCTAATGGGAAAATCAGCAATAATTTCTAATTTATGTGATTTTCCGTTGTTGTTTCTCAATTTATGTTATTCATTAATTTTATTGATTATTATCATATGTAATATATCAAAACAATAAAATATTTATTTTAATTAGCATAAATTTCCGAATGGTATTTTGCATTCTCTATTTGAAATAAGATTCGAAAAAGACCCTTAAAATATTCCTTTTTTGTAGGAAATAAATAAAAATATTTTATGTTAAAAATTGAAAAAATATGTTTTATATTTGTTAAACTAGTATTTAATTTAAATTTATAAAAAAAATAATATAAAAATTGATAAATTTACTAATTTTTTTAAATTATGATTAAAAACGGCAGACAACACAAGCGAATTAATAAAAAAAAAAAAACTGAGAAAACAAATTTTTTATACGATACTTTGGAGAAATTTGATTTTAGATTTGAATAAAAGATAATCAATTTCGAAAAATTTCACTTTTAAATTCATTACTGAGTGGTTTCAAAAATATATATAATTTGTATTTTTTACTAATAGCAAAAAAAAAATTAATAACTTAAAAATTATATGTGTAAATAAAAGTATGTCTCTATTAGAAAACCGTTACCATTATGTTTTTTAAAATTATTATTTATATATTCCATTGTGAATTTGTGATTAATTTTTACACTTCATGCAATACTGAGTACTGAAAAAATGAATGCATAAACTGTGCCATAAATTTACTGGTTCAACATTAAATGTTGCAATAAATGGTATATCGACGATGCTGGATAATATTTCCAAGAAACATGTCGCTTGTGAGCCGGCGATATTATAAATTTATTGGTTTAAGCAATAATTGCGAAAATCTGTTCTCAATTAAACAAATTAAAATTGAACCGAAAGTGTAAACGATTTTTTGTGACGTTAATAGTTTTCTAACTAATTATTGGGTTTGTCCAATTGATATTCAATATATTTTCTTAAGAAATATAAATCTTATATAATTATTGATTTGGAATTCTTATTTGTTTTTGGATTGTTTTTTTTTTTAATTTTCCATGGAAAATTTAATTTAAAATCTCATTTATTATACAATGATTAAGAAATTGTTATGAAAAAAAAATATTTCTTAAAGAAAGGGCAGTAAAAAATTGTTTACAAAGTTAAAAAAAAAAACTTCAAAGGAATCCGTTAAAGACATGTTTTAGTAAAATATTGATCGCACGGACAATTAAACAACTAATATATGCTAGTATAATGATAATTACTTACATTGGGTAACTGTTTAGCCGGTTTGCAGTGAATGCAAGCGATCTCAGCCACATTTGGCAAATAGGGTCTAGGATAAGTAAGCGTAGCATGGGCATTTTGCAATATAAAGCTGACGTTTTTAGACATATCGTAAATACCAGGAATGGAGTTCCCAAAGTGCTTTCGCAGCACGTTTTGCACCATTATCCTAGTGGTGACCGAATGCATAAGTCCCAATCCAGTGTACCATACTGTATTCACGGTCCTTTGGAATAAGTTCATGGTGTCTGTGTAAGGAAGGGCGAAGAACGGAGTTATCGAATACGGAGCAGGATTTCCAGCCAAAGACAGGGAAAACGTATGGAAGGCAACTGTGTTTATATAAATAAAAGGTTTTTTGAAATGATATGGGAAAGCCAATGTGCACTCCGGAAAAGCGCCGTCCATTATGATCAGATCCAGATTGGGCTTCGAATGCAAGTAGGCCGTAATTTCCGGATCGGAAAACATTTCGTCGCAAGCCTTAAATTTCACATTTGTATTATCTTTGCATGTGTTTTTTTATATTCTAAAAGTACCTCGTAAGGATAACGGAAGATGTCGTAGGGATGAACGGGTTCCTCGCCCCTCATCCTGGCGCCCACCAGATCCCAATTAGTGAAGTTTTTCACGTAAAAGACGAGTCCTGCCGGCGTGATTTCCTCCAAGCCGCTTATGGAAAAGTCGGGGGGAAAGGCACTTATGAATGTGATATTGTGTCCTCTGGGAATAAGGCCCCGAGCCAGCTCCCAATAGGGTATCTTGTGCGACTTTGTGCCGCCCATCGTTATCATTAATATGTTTGAGCAACTCGCACTTATCACAGCAAGTATGAGCAAAAGTAGTGTGTTAATTACGGTGGTCATGTTGAGCACTGGAAATCTGTTCGAAAAATAAACGGTTTTAATAAAGTGTTAAAATAAATATCAACGAATTTTATATTTCTTTCTTAGCGCGAAACCGGTTTTGTCTTTTTATCACGATGACATGGTTTTTCGTACAAAAATTTTCTTCATTTTTATGTTTTACTAATTAAGTAATGCGTTTTTATTAATGGTGTTACTTTCAACCACAATCGCAACGTTTAGGAAAATTCGTGTCATGGATAAATGAACATGTTTTCTTCTGAAGCGTTAATTAAAAATACGGTTCACTGGAGGTTTATTACTTATTGCCATTTTCATTTGGTTTCATTTTGTTTTTTTAAATTATAATGTATTTGCAGCATTAAATTGTTATTTTTTTCCACAGAGAACCACTTCTTATTATTTTCAGAAGTAATTATTTTTAATTTGCTTATATTATAAAAGTTTAAACATGTTTTTAAATAAATTGATTAATATTTTTTTTTTTATTAGAAAATCCTTTCAATATTGAGATTTTAAAGAACAATGAAAATTATTTATTTATCTAAAATTGATGGAAAATTACGCAAGCGAATTATCTAGTAAAATTAATAACTATTGGATAATTACCAACTAATTAATTTTTTTTTTTTGCTTTTCAAAAGCAGTTTTATTTCTTTTTGCGTTTCTTTTATATCCTGCAATAACAACAGAGCTTTATTTTATAAAATAAATAAAAATTTTCTAATATAATTAAAATTCCATTGCAAAATTTGCTTTTTTTATAATATAAATGAAATTAACATAGCTTGGTTTAACTACAAATTTCATAAGATTATTTTAATTAATGCAATAATGAAAATATAAAAAACCATAAGCGTAACTGCATAGCAATTTCATACAAATATTGAATTACCATTTATGCAAATATTAATTGACTCTGTGAAATAATAGCATAGTTCCACAAATAGAGGCCAAAATGTTTAAACAAACACAACTGCAATACGCTAAGTGCTTAAGAGGATAGAAATAAAGGAAAAAAAAAATGTAAAAATATATCTCTTACAAATATTTTGTTCGTTTATGTTATTGTGGAATCTATTGACAAAAAAAGCGTTAACCCATCATTTAGTTGCACCCAATTAATTAACGAGCAAACTCAAGAAGAGTTTCTCCAAATATCGGTGAAATTATTGTTATCTTCTTGGCGCTTGTTGCTCAAAAGTGAAAAAACGGCTTTCACTTCAAGGTTCTTCCTTCTTTTTACAAGCAGAACCTTTATTGAACGAAAGTGCACAACTCGATTGTTACTCACTTGTTATTATATACGAAAATTGTTATATCACTGAATTTGCGGCGTTACGCTTTTTAATAATAATGGGACTCATTCGATCTCTCTTTGCGATCTGTCCGAAAACAACATTCGGAAAAAGCAAAGCATTTAAACAAGGACTCGGATGCTTATCGCAGAAAAAAAATATATTTTGATTACCTTATAATAACCTAATTACGATTTTATCTCTATTGTAGTTTCCATTAGGATGTGTTATGCAAAAACGATATGTTTTCAACAAAAAAGCAATTAAAAAAAAGAGAAATTTTTAATCGATTAAGTAGATACATGCGAATTCCGTGGAAAACCCATAAATTTCAGGAACGTAACACATTCTGATAGTTTAATATTGTTGCGTTATGCAACGGCGAAGAAAATGTTCGCTAAGAAAAGTTGCGAGAGATTCTTTGTCCGTTTATACTATAAAATCGTAAACCAGGAAAAGCGCTGCCAATTAGCATTTAAATATTATATATTTAGTACTATGTAATAATATATTTCCAATTATGTAACAATCATCGGAGAATAAGTAATAATAAGATTAACCAATGGGTAATTTTATTATGCTAATCATTTAATTAAAAATTTCCGATTTCTTTGAGACTTAATTACAGTTTGTTTGTATTTTAAAAGTAAAAGTGCTACAGTTATGACGAAATTTAATAACAATTATTACATTACCGAGTAGAAATTGTTTTTCATTTGCAAAATTAAAACAAAACAAACGAAAAAAAAAGTAAAAAAAAAAAATTGTATAAAAATCAGAAAGTGTAAATGGCTCATTTCTTGTTCGAATTTTTCTCCCGTAAAACGCTTCCTGTCACTGATTTATCTTCGGTAATTAAAACTAAATGCGTTTTACCGTTTCACTTTCTTCCAATATGCTCTCGGAAATATTTAAAAACGTTGACTTTTCATTTTTAATCGTTTAGTGTGATGGCCTTCATTTTCGAACATCCAACCTTGACGTCTCTTCTTATATTAAGATTCTTAATTAGAAACGGATAATTATAATGTGGAATCCGAAACGCATATCTAGGACAGACTCATCTTGCCATTAATTATTATATTTATCTCAAAAATCTGTTTAATTCATTTATAAAAATTAAAATTACAAAATAAACTTTAAATTATTTTTTCTAATAAATTTTTAAAAATTAAATTATGTATTATAAAAATTTTCTATTAAAGATTATATATTTTTATTATTCATTAAAAACCACTTACAGTATATAAAATTAGCTAAAAGACTATGTTTAAATTTTATTGGACCAATAATTTGCTTTTTGTGCTTAATTATAAATACATTAGTATCATTTTTATTCGTCAAACTTTATTACATTGAATATAAAATAACCCACAGGTTTTATTAAGTATTCTGCTTAAGAACAATACTTTTCACTTTATTGCATTCATGTTTAATGTAATTGTTAAAGGAAGTATTTTTCGTTTCATTTGTAAATACCTCAGATCTTATTTTTTGTGTTGTAAATTAGAAAATTAATAAATTAATAAAATAAAATAAAAGTTTTTTAAATTAGAAATAAAATCATAAACATATATAGAAACAAAAAAAAGAAGAAGCAAAATTCAAGAAGTAGGTACTATATCAAGTAAAATGTAAAAGTAGACAGCGCATCTTTACATTATCACTTTCTACGCGGAATCGACTCGAAGCGATGTTAAATCCATTGGAACTGATTAATCAAAAAGTACAGTAAAAGAGTTTTGTTGTTCGAGTTGAACCGGAACCGCACCTTCGATACACTTTGTTAAATTTCAACGAACAAAAACCGCACGAAATGATTAATGGTTGAAAAATCTACAACACTTCATTACCAAGGAAATGATTTATTATAATCCAAAAATATGAGTGATGAAGAAGAAGAAGAAGACGAAGAATGTCCAAGGAGTGGTTGTCATTGTTTCTGCTTTTGTTAATGCATATAATTGTTGCTACTGGGAATGTGATAACATCGTTTGTTTTTATGATTTAACGCCAAAAGAAGAAAGCAAACAGAAAACAAAAAATAAAACATATATATATTATACGAAGTATGAGGTGCTAAAAAAAAGTCGCCCAGAAAACTTTCTCGCTTTTTCGCTTATCGGTTTTTTCCAAACTATTCGGCAACAAAGAATTAAATAATTCTTGTGTAACGTTTTAAAACTTCCGAGATTGCCGATTTGCTATTTTCAATTAAAATTTGCAGCACAAAAGAAAATACAGTTACATATTATATCCAATAAAGGCTAAACGAAACAACAAATGGATATGAAAGTGAAATGAAACGGTAATAATAATAATGATAATAAATATGAAGCAACAAGTTTGTTATACATATCATTTTTTTTTGCACGAATTTTTGCCGAATAGAAATTCTCATTTAAATTTTAAATTCTGTGTGCTCCAGAAGAGCAAGTACTTACTGGTTATGTAAAAAAAAATCCTTATCGCACTAAAATGGTAACGGTAACTGTACAATCTTAAAACTACCTTTACGCACTGTACTCGCAGGTACTGTTCAAGTTCAAAAAATCGAGAATGAACTTTTCAAGTTCTTCATCTTACTGAGGCGCCGCTTTGTCCCTCGAATCGAGTCATCGACACTTCGGGCACAGAATTACTTATCTGGTAAACGGCGGTAAAAGTTGATCGATATAATTTAAAATATGGAAATTGCGGTAGCACTGCTAAGTGTTTGAAACGCGAGTAAATTGACCCAACGATCGGCGGGTTCTTGTTGTTTGTTGTTGTTGTTGTTGGTCAGTGAGTCTTTAGGAAAGTAGGAGAAATGATGAAGAGTGGTAGATATGCCGCTGTATGCTCGAAGACTTACCCACCGGTTGCTCAAGCAGTCGCTTATGTCACCCGAAGAAAAAAACATCAATCGTTTTGCCACTCAATAACCACCTTCACTTTTTGTTTTCGCTTTTATTTATTTTCCAGAAAACATTGTTGCCATTCTTTTGGAAATTTTATTCCAGTTTTAAAGTGCAAGTATGTATATCTTTCACTGATTGCATTTTGACAAATGAATTCAAATATATTACAAAGTTTTTATCTCTATTTGCTAGAAGCATTGTTTGGAAATTTTCTTTTTTTTAGTTGAATTTTAGTTAATGGAGTCAACATATACTCGTACATTAGAATGAATATTAACCCAGTTACTGAAATATGAATAAACAATCGAATATTTCTAAAGCAAAAAATATTAAATAAGGGAAAGCTCGGTCGCATTTTTCTGTAGTCAATGTAAATATAAACATTTTCTTCTGATTAAACAAAAATGCAGTAGTTTTTTTAACCCTCTGGCAAAGAACCCCGGAGTTTAGATGAATTGCAGGTAAATCAATTCCATCAATAAAATTTTCTGGCGATAGGAACAGTTGGTTATAAAAAAGATACCATTTTTTGTGCGATTGCCCTTACTTTCGCCTAAACATAAATGTTCTTGATGAATTTCTGGATTTAAAACATCCAGATTTTCTTCTCTTTAAATTATATTTTCAACTCACACCCTTCTGGTTCCGCCAATAACGTAACTTCCCTTTGTAAAATTGGCGCTTTTTCAAAAAAATAATGCTTAATCAGCATCTAATTTTCATCTCCAGTCAGCACGTTATACTCGTATAATAACAATTCTCATTTGTGACAAGCAAGGCTGGAAAAAGATGAAAAAATTTCGATAATTTTTTTTCAACGGTTTTTAAGGCGCATCAAACTTATAAATTATCCTAAAAAATAAGACGACAGAAGTTTCCCTATCATCTACTAGTAAAATTTATATAAAAGTTGTTGACGTAATTGCGTTTTAAAGTGCCTAAGTAAAAAAATCTATCGTTAATCCTGTTATATTTAAAAATATCAAAAAGTTTTATCTAACTTAGGATATAAGAAAAAATTCAAAGGTTTTAAATTATATTTTAGCTTTACTATCTGTGGCTAAAATTTTTCATTAAAATATATCTAATATTAAGCGTTACCGAAATATTGACTAATTTTTTTTAATCAAAAGTTTCATTATTAATTATGAATTATTGATCCTTTCAATTGAAAAATTTGCTTCATTGTAACCACCACATCAAAAAGAGTTGGAGATATTACTTCTTAGTACTTAGTACTTAGTACTTCTTCTTAAGAAAAGTAGTAAAAAGTTAAAAGCCACCAACTATAGTTACTTTTGATTTATTGAATTAATTGCTGCAATAAAATACAATAACAAATACAAATAAGTGTTTGATAAAAAAAAGCTATTTGAAACACTCTCTACTTTTTTTTTCAAGTAAATTAGGTCAATTTTTTTAATACTTTTATTATCACTTTATTTTAATACTTTTATTAAGCAATATTTGAGTTTCATCTTCCAAAGATATTTTTATTCAAACAGCCGTTATTCATTGGGGAGAAAAGTAATAAAAATCCCGTTAAAAGTTTCTTAATGGCATTTTAACTAATAAATTTCACTTTCTTTTAATAGATCAGTATCAAATAGCGGAAAATTGAACAATTCTCTAAAGGAAAAAAAAATCAAACATTATCTTGCTTGAAAGTACTTGTACATACTTGAAATTACAAAATTATCGACTAACTGAATACAAATAGCAAGTACTTACCATATTTTTTACTTGATTTATGAATCAACGACACTTAGCAATTTTCACAAATATTTGCAACACGCAACCACTTAAAATTATATCTATTAATTGATACAATAAAATATTTTATATTTTTTTAATTGTAACAAAATGTTTTTCATTAATTATTGAATTATCATTTTTTGGATGAATGAATCTCACATTATTTTTAAGAAATCGAGTCATTAACAGTTATATTATTTGATATTGATTTATCACCACCGTAAAGTCTTTTTCGAATGGCAAAGTAGCCCAAACTGAAGCCGACCATAATGATGACGAGGGCGGCGAAGATGATTATACAACCGCCGCTCTGACTTCCGGATTGTCTTCGTTTGTGCTGTCTAGGCATCGTTCGTGCAACTACTGAATGATCTATTTTTTGAATTCGATTACAGTATAGCGGCGATGTGTAAACACGTGTCAAAGAGTTTCCATTCCGTCCCGTTCATTTCAAGAAACAATTTTCAAAGTCTTGGGAAGTATCCAAAATTTGAAATTACTAGTAAATTTTATTGTTTTGCAAATTACTGCCAGTCGTACATAAACTACCACATTACCTACAGCTATGCATTTTCCTTCCAATATTAATAGATTTCGACACTGTTTAATTTATTAAATTAATTCATATTATTGTTATTTTTTATTGCATGAAGATCCTATGGAGTTGCTTTATTTATAAAAGTTGCGCACTTTTTTGAAAATTTATTACTTCCTGTGTATTGACATATTGATACTGTTTACGAATCGATTTATCGTTCAATTCCCTACAATTTTTACGAAATCTAATGCGTTTATTTGAAATCGAATGTATTTTTTAGTACTACAAGCATTTGTTCATTGTAATAATCTATTTATTTTAGTGAACACAAGAATTTATATTTAAAAGCCGTTGAAAGTTATATTTAAATGAATAACTTGGATGCGTTAAAATAAGATTTATGACAAGGATATTTACATTTTTTTATGTTTTGGGATGAAAAATAGCTGTCAAATAAATAAAGAAGCTTTGTGTACTTTAAAATACTGTTTTAGAGACAATTCATTATTTATATTAAATAAACTTTGACTAAAAATGGAAAAACAATTTTTTATTATTAAAAAAATTATTCAAAATTTTTAATAATTTAAAATGTGTTGCATTACTTCGTCGTACAATAACTTCTTAACATCTGTAGCCCAAATAAAGTCAAGATGATTAAAATATTCATCATCGACTAGTTTTAAATGGACCACATTCGGCAGATCTCCAGCAAGAGTTACAACATCCTTAAAATAATTTACAAATAAGAATTATTCAAATAACGAACTCAATTAAAGTTGAATTAAGTAAGGTAATAAATTCTCAATAGTAATAAAAAATTACATTACCTGATCTGCAACCAACCAGTCATTGGACGAATAATAAATCGCCATCGGAACATTAATGTTAGCAACATTATAGAGAGGAGGTTCCTCAGTTCCATACTTCTTTTTGTTCTTTTTCGGATCGTGGTAGTCAAATTGTTTGAACTGACCACTGTTACACACTTGTGAAAAATGCAACAACTGTTTGCTTGCAATTCCAGCTGGAGTATTAGTTCCCATTACTGGCAAAAAATTCTGTAAAATTTTTAACATTCAAAGGCATTAAAATCGAAAAAAATTTCAATAGTATAACTAACTTTATCAGTTTGCTCGGGGCTGAAACCAACAATAAGGAAAATGAAATCTCGGCACAGCTCTTGGGTTGGTCGGCCTTCGGAACATAACTCTTTTGCAATACCGGTCAACGTCCCATCGTTCCTAAACAATTCGTAAATTTTTTGATTATCAAAATAATTGCCTAGAATTTTCTCCATCGAAAGCACTGGTTTAAGAATGGGATTTTTCAAGTGTTCCATGTAAACGGCGGGTGCCAAGGCAGTCATTAATTTGATTTTTGATAAATATTCGGGTTTTTCAGCGCCCATCACTGCAAAAACGGTCGATCCTTGCGAATGCCCAACATATTGCAACTGGGAAGAATCAGTGACTTCCAAAATGTAGTCAATTATGGCCGGCAAATCATAAATTCCGATTTCGTGCCACGAGAAATCCCAAAATTTTTTACCGTCTGCATCTGGACTTAATTTTATGTGGTTGCGACTCAAGGAATTACCTCTGGCATTTCCAAGCCACACATCGAATCCAGCTTCAGATAAAAGAAATGCCAAGGCGTGACCATCGATATCATGGTTTACCCAATCGGCTGCACAACTCAGCAAACCATGCATCAAAAGGATGGGTCCTTTTGTAGGAGTGCCACCAGTTTTGCTGCGGGGAATTCTTTGTATTTCCAAAATGTATCCATCCTCAGTGGTAACTACATGCTTTTCGTGCTCATATCCTCGGTATTCTATGAGTTCGTACTGATTTTACTTAATTTTAAGAAAAATATTACTTGCAATGAATAAATTAGTTACCACATTAAGACCTTGCATAGGATGTTGAACAATTTCATCGGGTTTAATGTACAGAGCTGCAGAAAAGGCAAGGAAACTTAAAAAAGCAATTGACCGATGCATTTTTTAAGGTTTTTCAGTTAATACTAAACCCTTCTGTTTAGTGATATCGATTGGATTCATTTAATTCGTTATCTAATAAAAATATTTGATAGTATCATGGATATTATGAATAGAATAGAATTGTATTTTCGATTAAAAACAAAATTAAATGAAAACTCTTATGAAAAAAATTATATCCATTATTATCAGTACTTTATAAGAAATTGACATTGAAAATAAATTTTGATATTAGATTAAGTTTAGATAATAAAATATTTTTATTTTAAAATTTTATTTTATCATTATTAAATCAAACAATTGCTGTAGATGCATTTTTAATATTTATCTTAAAATCTTTTATAATATTTTTTGCAATTTTTTGTTTCAAAATTCTTTTTTTTGTTGTTTCATATTAATGATGCAAAAGTTTAATCGCTAGGATAAGTCAACGGTACTTCTGCTGGCAAACTAATGAAACCTAATGAAAGTACAAACAGTATTTGAGGAGACATCTACAAATGAACGTCTTAAATTCAGAAATAATTCTAAATATAACGGAATCAATTAAATTAAAATTTATTTTTACTTATAATAACGACAGTATTTCACTATTTGATTTTAAATTAATCACCTTTTGTGATTCTCTTTCTTTATTTGTTATCGCTAACTTCAACGTCGTTTTTTTTTTTCTAGTTTTTTTTTTTGACACAAATGCCCAACTGAATATTTTTAGTATTTCGGAAATGTCATAAGTGGGAAGTTGATATCTTAATTGGAAAGATGATCGTGGTAAACGATCATTGATTTTGTATTTTTTTTAAATGTTATATTATTAGAAAAAGTTGAAAGGTATTTCTGTTTTTCCGCAATAAATAAAGTAGAATTTATTTAATAATTGCATAAATTATAATAATTAATTAAGCTACAAAAATATTTTATACCCTATGAACTAATTAAGTTAAGATAGAGCTATAATTTTTTTGCCCACTTCAATTTTTAATTCACTTTTTATATGCTTTGTAATTACAAATTTGCAATATTTGTTTGAAGCTCCCTCTTTTTCTTGAAAAATGAATTTATTGTGAATATTTTAATATTAACTTTGGTCTCTTATGATTTTATAGGTGATCGCCAAAACAGCTCTTTTCAGAGCTATTAATAACTAAAGGAAACACTTATTCAATATTAATAGATTCAAAAATAATAATTAAATTTTAAATCAAGGGCTTTTATAATAGGTAACTCTATATTGGCATCGGTTAAAATTTCCAAGAATTTTTAAGGGTTGACCATTAATTCAATTTTTTTTCTTAGTGAACCCATAAGCATATTAAGTAACAAATGTTAATTCTCATACATTCTTTAAAAATCTATAATGTTTGATATTTCCTGGAATTTCAAGATCAATGTTGAAGTAATTAAGAAATCGGCCAGCGAGTTCAAATGCCATCATATTGATGTTAAATTATCTATTTAATTCAACAAATAACTGCAAATTCCATAGATTAATACTATAGATTTATTAAATCAAAATTTAATGAACTATGCTCCAGTACTAAAAAAATGTACATAAATAACTGTTTAAATTAATACTTATTACATATGTATGACATTAACATACATATTTTCAATGAAAATCTACATTATTACATTTTAAAATTTAAATGATTCAAATAAATATTTCTTTAACAGAAATGATTTTAAATAAAATTGATCCATAAATTTTGTGTTTCAGTTTTTGTAAACAAATAATTTTAATTTCCAAAAATTGATATTCCTTACGTTGGATTAATTCAAGTCGTATTTGCAATTCCGTAGCAAAATTAAATTGCATTCTTTAAAGAGACTAATCAAATAAAAAAAAATGCCTTCGTTTGGAATAAGCATTGCGTATAATAAAGTAAAAAATGCTTTTAAATGTTAATATTATTGAAATTAAATGTATTTGTATAAGTAAGTACAATTTTTTCATTTAAAAAATAAAACATTTCTTTTTAATGTATCATCTCATATTCTCGTTTTAATCATTCGAAACTTTATTAAAAATTTCAAAATGAAACAGTAAATAAAATAGAAAAGAATAAAAAAAAAACAAATACAGAACAAACTAAAATAAAGTAGAATTACTTATCCAAAAAAAGCTTTTTAAAGTAATGGTAAAATACTAATTATTCAGTGGAAACTGGAGTGCGTTTTTTTAAGTTGCAGTTAAACTAACTAAACTTTTAACCCAGTTTAGTTGAAATTAGTTCGTACAAAAGGGCTGTTCGTGTTGCACATTTTAAGGGTTTCGTTCAGATTAGATATTCCTTTATGTACGTGTAACGTATTATGTGAAATAAGGGCGCCACTTATTGAATCGCGTAAAACATTTCATGTGACACGCGGAAAGTTTAAATTACAGTTTCGTGTGCAATGTGTGTGTTATGGGTTCCGTTGTTGCATATCGTTGTTTTTAATGTGCAACTCATCAATCACTCGAAAATTCAATTCCCATACATACTATTTACACTGCCTTATTAATTTTCCTCAAATTTAATGCGACACTAAAGCCGACAGGAATGTGAGCACTTAGGTAAGTGCATTAACATGTGTGCGATCGTTAGCACTCATAATTGCTAAAGTGTGTACACGTTAAAGGCAAAAGGCGAAAGGTTTCTTCATTCAATGAAGACATTATTAAAACATTTGAGAAATTTGAAACATATTAAAAAAAATTCTGCTGCTTTTTAGTCTTAAGTAACTGTTAAAGCTTCTTAAACTTCAATTTATTGGGAATATATACTTTAAAATCAACTTTCAAAGAACTGAAGCAAAGAAGCTCTAGAGAAAATTTTGTTTCTAATTGATAGCCCAGTAACTTAAATCCTTTTATTCATTAAAATCAGGATATCATTATACGGAAATATAAGACTATCGTTTCGTCTCCAATAGGACGAGCAAAATAGGTTATTCCTTTTAGTTAAGATAGCTCTATTAGTTAATCCATGTGAATCGAGAATTAGTCCTCCTTTGATATTCCTGAAATGCAATATGTGGCGGAAACGAGAACCTTGTAAGGTATGACATATCCGCTGCGCAATTATCATACGGGCTATGAAAGGTAATACTCTTATCCGAGATATTACTTTGACAATGTTTTATACGGATATTACACTTAAGAATATGGGACGAAATACATTTACATGATTCCGAGGGTCTAAATATCCTATGGTTATATTGCGGACACCAGGGAGTTTACTGGAATAGCATTAGCATATTCATCCTTATCTTGAATTATTAAGCTCATGTCAACTGTTTCTGTTATAACTTCAACTCATCTGCGTTATAAAAATAAAAGCTATAACCACTGCTTACATGCTGATATTTCTTTTTTTTTTAATTAATAAGGAATAATTAATTCTTAACGTACTGGGAAGGCGCCGGGTTATTTGTTGAATGCTCCTTTCTGAAAAAAAAAATCGATTTTTTTTGTGAATAATAGTTATAAATTAATTAAGTGGTGACATTTTTTCTAATAATAAATGAGAAAATAATACTATTAGTTTGCAGGAGAATTTTGCTATAAATGCTTTAACTTTAATGTGCGTTGCGAATGCGCCGGGTAATAATAGCGTCATACACAGAACTGTTCAAAGGATTTATTTGAAGCCATTTCAATTGAATTTTCAATAGTTTTTAAAAGTTGTTGCTTGTTGTTAAACATTAAAATACCGTTTTAATGATTTCTAAACTACATTAAACGCTATAAAAAATAATTAAAATAAAAACATTGATAATTATTATTACCTGACTAATCTATTAAAAAAAAATTTGCAAAATAGTTAATATAAAAGGTTATTTGCTTAAAAATAAACTGCATTGAAAAAGTTTATTGCCTTTCCTTGAAGTGGAAGCAGAAAGAAGAACAAAAAAAACAAAAAGAAAATACTGGGAATTCCTCTGCACCGAACATGCAATTTTATAATTTAGGATTTTATTACTTCCCTTGTGTGGATTTCGCCTTTCGCGCTGCCGCATAAAATAAGGAAGTTGAAATTGTTGCTGAGCGATACACCTATACAGTTCTTGTTAACAAATATTGGGCAAACCGAAAGAATTGAGGTGTTTCAATTCGAAGAAAAATGGCGGTGGAATAAAATTAATTAAAAAATCTGATAACTTTTTATGGAGCATTTCCATGGACTATTTATGTAAAAAAACAATTGCATTTTACATTCCTTACAGTAAATTGTTTTACGGTAGTAATATTTCACAAAGGTTTTTTCCACTTTATGACATTTTTTTGCGATTTCTTTAAAGTGCAAAAGAGCCTTTCCGGACGAGTTACCAACGGAATTCTTTTGTCTTTATTATTTAATGTTTTCCACTTAAATGCGCTTTTGTATGATATTTTTGTTTTCTGCAATTTCATGTTTCACTTTATTTGTTTTCTTGTCCGTGTTTAGTTTCTTATTGAAAGCTTTATTTTTTATAATAATGATTTTTTTTTACATAATTATTTAATTAAAAATTTATTCATCTTGTACGAATTTTCTATTGTTACCAGTGAATTGATTTTAATCCATTAAAGAAGATATCGTTTGAGTAGTTCAGTGCTTTAACCGCAACTTTTGTAATAATGCTAAAGCCATCTCAGGGGATGGTTGAGTGATTAACCCAAGACCTGCATAATGATCGGAAGTTTGAAATGTTTGCTCAAAATTTTTATTACAAACTAAACTGTGAAGAAAATTAAATTATAATAATATAGAGATCATTTCAGTCATTTTTAATTAAGGAACTAATATTTTTTTTATTAATTTTGATTCAAAAAGATTTAAAAAAACTTGTATCTGATTAGTAGGTTTTATAAGGGAACCAAATATTATATAATCCTATTAGAACTACCACACTAAGGGTCCATAAAACCATAATTCCAAGATTGCAATTTCATCATATCAACATCATATAATAAACCTCTATAAAAGAACAACTTTATTATTGAATCATTAAAATTATAACTAAATTTCTTAAAATTAAAACAATTGTTTGAAATTCTATTATCAAAATGCCTTGAATAGAGATTTTGTCAAGTCAAATATTTATTTGTATTTGTGTAGCCTATAAATTATTTGCACCAATTTAATGGTTTATGGTAGCACAGGTGCATCCTGGCGAAATTAATCAAATTAAAACGGCGTTGCAATTAAAATCATCCAGTTAAATGCAATTAGTAACGGCCCGCAAAAATATAGTCAATGAATATTCGTAACAATAGCGTACAGGGGTTGAAGTAAATAACAAAGAAAAAAGGAGAGGATCAGTGGGCGCGAAAGGATTTGCCTATCGTTTTTCCTATTCAGTACAGTTTTCCATTTATGGCGCATGTCACAACTACCCCAAAGCTCTCTCATTCAGTGTTCCAGTGCTCCAGTGAATGCGTCGCCTCTCGCTGCCGCACGCGATAAAACAAACCCTTTATTAAAAACTTCTCACAAACTATCGAAACTATCGAACTTTTTAGAGAGCAGTTAAAGTAGTGATAATATTTATGACAATTGGTTGCAATGTGTTCTCGTCAATTTAAAAACTAACCAGGACAACTTGATGGTAAGTTTTCCACATTTATTTAATTCGTTTCTTTTTTTTTTAATAGTTTTTACTTTTTGCGCTTTGTTCATTTTAGTTTTAAAGTACTTTTATGGTTCCTTCGGAAGTAGTGGAAGCATTCAAATGAGCTTTTTCAATTGGAATGATTTGAAACTTTTCAAAGTGTTTTTCAATTTGTTTCATTATTCATGAAGAAAGGTATTGGGAGCTTTTCGCGCAACTTTACGATCTATCTCTGCCGCTATTCATAAAGCAAATGTCTTAGCACTTATTCCATGAAATAATCTACACATTCCATCGGAATAAAAATTGCTATTATTCTTCGCAGTCGCAATATTAATCTTGCATACGAATCTAGATGTTTAATGTTCCGCAAAATAAGCATTTTTCACAAAAAAACAAAACAACGAGAGTGCTGTACTATCGGAAACAAACTGAAAATAATTTATGTTTCCTTGGGAAATATACAAAAGTATAATAAAGAAATTCCTACATTAAACGTACAGTCACTACTTATTCTTCTTTCTTATTAACTTAATAAAGTTATAGTTTATACACAAAGAAATAAGATTATTGTTTGAAAATGATAGTCGATTAATTTTTGATGAATTGTTTTTCCAATAAATCTTCTTCTAACTTAGTTTTTTCCAATAAATAAATTATCAACTGAAGCTACTAATTTCATATTTATGTTTAAGTCTATATAAAAGATAATGCTTATCTACCAATCATTCTTTTGGTGCTTTTGAAGCATTGTATGATTGAATGAATTACGCTACCCTCGTTTTAATATAAAAGAGGGTAATAACATTTAAATGGGGTCACTGGAATGATACGATGTAAAAAAAAAACATTTGCCTCACACAATAGTTTTGTGTTTAATTACAGGGAAACTAAACCTAAAACATCAACGGCAACCTTTAATTTTGTGGACTAGCTAATTATCCAAACGTGCAATTCAACAACTATAATTTACATTAGATAGTTGCGTGATGATTGAGTGCAATTATATCAATCACCGTCAAATTACATATTTTATATTTACATTTCCTGTTATTGATTTAACCGAAGACTTTTAAGGACAGTTTTGATGGCGCTGGTAATTGAAAAGCGCAAATTAGCAAATTATCAACTTGGGAAATGAATAATCCGAGCTATCGCAGTTTGCATCACTAATCTCGGACATCAAAGCAGCTTTGCAAAATTTCGAAATTGATAGGCGATTCAAAGGATTTTCGCGCGTCACGTCCAAAGGGTAATTTATTGTTGTTGTCGCCAAGGATAAGAAGCAATTAGTTAAAATTGAGTTCGACTTTTCAGTAATTCTTTTAAATATAATTCGTGGCTTACTGCTTGCATTTATGATAAATATGACTATTTAATGGCTCTGTTGTTGAGTTGAACTTTTCTCGAGGGTATAAAAGTATTATAAACTATGCAAAAATAGAGTTTATTTTCATTTGCAGTTTATTCAATGTTACATCCTATGTAAAGTATAATCCCAAAGATCTTTTTAACAGAATTCCATTTTCAGCAAGCATTGTTTTGTTTAAATGAGAAACCAAATTTTCCAATTTATTTTGTAAAAATAATTCGACAGAAATAAAAAATCTTATTTGATTATTAAAAAAATCGTCAGTAATGAATTTAAGGCTTGCTAGCTAATGAAACGAAAATAATTTAAATTACAATTTTAATTGCCTTTGTATAATTTTCTTTCTTAAAATTCTAAGGCTGAGTGCCGGCAAATAATTTCCGATGAAAAAAAGATGTCTCTTTTACGTGCCGGCGACAGATGCACGAAACCGTAATAAATCATCCTGCCGACAGAGTTAGATGAATTTGAACATTTTTACCGGTTCATTACTAAACAGAATCGTTTTTCCAACAAAAGGTTTGGCTTTTTTTTTCATCGTAGAAGGAAAAAACAAAAACGAAACAGTGAAATACGGAGAATAATATTTGCTTTTCCGATTAATGAACTCGCAAAGCTGAATTTTGACCCCAATTAACCCCCATTCTTAACTCTATATAAAAATCATTAAACATTTAAAGGAAGATTTTAATTTCAGAATACCTTCGCAATGTAAATACTCGAAACATTTTCTCTTGAAACTAGTTCAGCAATAACTTTGGTCTAACAAAAGGTAAATATTTATAATATTCGATATGGAACAAGATGTACATGGCACAGTTAGTATTCCTAATTACCATGGAGTTCATAAAGTTAATGTATATTGTATTTCATGGAGCAACAAGGGAAACTTCAATTAAATACAAATTCTAACTATTCTTAGTTTAAATAATTCGTTCCACGCTAATGGTTTTAACGTTTAATTTAACAGTGTTTCCCCAATTTACAGTTCATTTCTATTTATTTCTTTTCTTTTAGTTTTACAGTTTTAAAAATTGAAGAAAATGTATCATTACTCATATACGAGTACTTGTAACTAAATAGCTTAATTTAAAACTTTTCTATTCAATTTACGGTAAATCGATCCAGGAATTAAAAGCATCATGTTAATTAAACTAGTTATGAACTTTTAAACGGTTAATGGTTAATGGTTTAATGTACTGAGTAAAGTTAACAACAAAAAAGTTTTACCGGAATTTACTGATATCAAGTTCTAAAAGGATTTAGAGCAATTTTATCGCTCACTTGCTCATGATTTACATGATTTTAACTCTACATTATAAAAGGTACGAAATATTATGTCCCAACACGTACAAATTTGCATACATGCAAAAAAAAAATCAATTTATATCTGCATGTTAAATGCATTCATACAAAGGTAGATTTACAAGTGGATTAAATTAAACTATAATCCAATTTAAATGTTTAAAACGCGGAATTTCATATAAACTTTTGTGTTGTAATGCAAATTATCGCAGATTGCACAATTTAAATTAACGAAACCAACAATTATCTCGCGCATTGTGTCATTATCACGATTTATTATTTAAAAAGTTATTTAAAATGTCAAACGCAAATGTGCAGCATTTTAATTAATTTAAATTTACTAAATATAATTTTTAATTTTTTTATTGTTAGTATTTATTAACAAAAAGCTAAAAAGGTTCGATTAATTATTTATATTTTTTGTGCGAGGAAAACGCAATAAATAACAAAATTAAAGTCTCATCTAAAAAAATGCGCATTTTAAGGGTTGTTTAGGCAGTTTTAAAGTTATAATTGAGGAAATGTTAATACCACGAAAAGTGGAAAAAAAGTACATTAAAGTTTTACTTTTTACATAATGACCTAATTAAATTGGGAGAATTTAAACTTTTTAAGGAATAAACCCAATTGTTTCTTAAATTTTGATAAGAAAAACAAATAAATTCTTCTAATTTTAATTTTAATTAATTTTTAAAAATTTTGCAATATTATCATCTAAAAGTAAAATGATAATAAAATATTAAATATTGAAAACATAGTTCAAGATTGATCTGTGAATTTTTTGAATTTTATAAATAGCAATTTAATCGAACCTTTTGAGAGAGTAAATTCTTGGGACAAATAACTCACACAGTTTGTTTTTCTCGCATGATAATATTGGAAAACACTTTGTCAGCAAAACTGGTACTTCTATTATTGTGCAAACAGTCTCTTTGTTTTGGTAAGCCAATTAACTAAGGGATATCGCACGTGCCTAATCAATAACATTAACCTTAGGTTTTCCAGTAAATACTGCAAATAATTGTTTAATACTTGAGCAAATAAAAAAAAAAAACTTGGTGAGAAATTAATGGAGAAAAATAGCAATTAACAATGGCCATTTTACGGCCGAGACGGCAAAAAGTTGGTGAAAAAAATTTATCGAGAATTTCCTGCTTCAATTCAGTATTTCAAGCACGCACAGATTATACTGTTTATACTTGCAAATTACTGCAAATGCATTTTTGTCATATTTGCGGTGATTAAGAGCCCCGTCCAGAGAACATGTAAAAAGGGGGCAGCAGTAAATAACAATCAATCGTGCCAGTGTAAAACTCCTCCGCATTAGGGTGTCGTCCGCGTGCCCTGCCAATCCATCATTTGCAATGTTTCCTGCTGATATTGCATGTTTACATTTAATTTATCGAAAGCAAATAGCAATGCGCACTTCTTTTACATTGATAATCTGTTGCTGCTCGTTGTTAGTGCAGTGTGTAAATTCAGATACACCGCTGAATCGCACAAAGTGCCCTGAGAGTGGCGAAATTTACCACCACGGCATGACGCCCACCATGAAACAACGCGCCGTAGACGAGCACAATTTATACCGGAAGAAGATAGCTAGAGGAGAGGTGAAGGGACAACCCAGAGGTATAAATTTGCTGCGAATGTCGTGGGATGAGAGGCTAAGCAATAAAGCGAGGGATGTTTCGCTTACCTGTCGTGCCAGTCATATTACGGCGGACGATACGAGGTTCACGTGGGTCGGACAAAATATCTACGCTCACTTCAGCAGCACGAAGAATGTGACGGCCGATTGGAACCGGGCCTTATTTGTCTGGTTTCGCGAGCATAAACATTTCAATTATCCGAATAGGACGCAGCAAGGGTTTCCTACCGGGCATTACACGCAAGTTGTTTGGGCCGATTCGAAATATGTTGGCTGCGATTTTATCGCTTTTTATAATGCGAGCCGCCCCCAGACACCCCATGCGAGATTGTACACCTGTAATTATGGGCCGGGGGGAAACTATAAAAACAAAGCACCATATTTAACCGGAGCCTCGGGATGTGCCGATTTGTGCTGAGCTCATATTTATTTTGCAAACTGTATCTCGCTTATAATTTTGTGAATCTGTACTAATGATACTATAGATAATAATAGGGGAAAATTAGAGTAGATAGTCACAAAAACACCTGCTTCTTGACTAATTAGGCTTAGATTTCCGCAAAGTCTCCAAGGAATGCCACTGAAGCTATTTCAAGATATGCGGATCCATTAATTGAATAAATAGTTATAGCTTGTTTAGGTATTATACTTGACTTCTAAGATTCTCTAAAGTGTAACAGATTTGGCACTAATTGGAATTTAATGTAAAACAGAAAACTAAAATATTTTTTGTCAGTTAAATGTATTTTTTTGCTTGATTTTTATTTGAATTAAATTGAAATTTAATTAAATTTTGTTATTTTTTTTTTGTACGCACTAAATATGAAAGTATAACAATGTTTTGAATAAATAAAAAATTATACTAAACAAATCAGGGAATTGAATTTTATTTCTTTCGTTTTGCCGTTTGTTATGATTTCTGAATATCAATATATTACCTGTCAGAGAGAGCAGCAGTTGTTTACAATGTAGGAGTAGGGTACGTGGAAAAGTAATTTACGCAAAAGTTGCCGGACTTTATTTGTTTTATTCGTTATAACAAAAATCCCAATTGTTTTCTCAACAAACAAAACTTTTCATAAACGAACATTGAGTTTCATTAAAAGAATCCTTTCATTTAATTCGAAGTATTATTTATTTACTTTGGCATCGTTAACATAATTGAATAACAATATTCAAATCAGGAAAATTATGTGCTGTATAAGTTTCTAGCAACGAAATAAATTATGCAAGGAAAGTATTTTTTATATAAATATAATTTTTAAATTAGTTTATAAAATGAAAACTTAGACAATGCAGCACTTTAAAAAGTTGTGGAATTAAAGTTTTCGAAATTTAATATACTATACCTGTATACCATTAAGTAACTTTAATTATTACATTTTAATTAGTTATTATTTTAGACTATTCACTAAGTAAAGTAATATAGGTATGAAAAGACATTCTGATCTTTAAAAGAGCTTTAGAAATTAATCACATGAATTGAGAAGCTTCGAAATATTAAAATTGCGAAGCTTCTAAGAAACTTTAAAAGTCAAAAAAATAATATATGAATTTTTAACTTTCCGAGTAACGAACAAGAACCAGGTTGCTAGCAAAGTTTTTTACTTCTTTTTAAGCAACAATATTTTAAAAAGCTTCTGAATTTTGAATAATTGAAATATTTTTACTTATTGGCTGAATAAATATGGAAAATACTTCAAAGAAACAAAGGCTGAAAACTCAGTTGTAAATATATCGAAAAGATCAAGAAAGAAATTTACTAGGAGAAACTATACCGGGTACTTGTTATCAAGAGTTGTTTTATAATAAAATCCTTAATAAAATATTTAACATATTTTTTTTTTCAGTAATAACACTTTCAGAAAAGTTTGAATCATGAAAAATATTTTAATAAGCCGGCACAACCGAAAATATCGAATCTCAACTTTGACATTTTGAATAGAGCCCAATTTTCTATTCATATTCCGAACGATTTCTAAGTATGAAAATGATATTTTATAAAATAGAAAATGATACTTATATTTCGTTCATTTTTCAATATATTTCTCATTTCTGGTCTCTTTTATAAAAAATTTCCTGAATTTTTTATATCTTTAAGATTACTAAGATTACTAAAACATATTTTTAACAATCTTCCTGTATAACTGTAGCAACGCGGGAAGCTTTCTTTGTGTAAAATTTATAGTTTTTACTGCCAGGGCACGCTTTTTTCCCGCAGTAAGTTCTTCGCGCGCACCACGAATGTATTCGGTATCCTGTAACAGGATATTTCATGAGAGAAATAAAAAACGTGTGGGTACGCTGGGGGATTTGAACTTGAAAAATTATTACCGAGTTGTAAAGAAAAATGCACTAGTTTTATTTTATATATAAAAAAAATGACCAAGTTCTTGCACAACTTAAATGTATCCACTTAAAATACGATGCAGTAAATCAAATATTTAATGGCAGGAAAGTGAAAGGAAACAGAGGCAATAACTAAACTCGTTACAGGAACTTTGACAAAATGTAAAAGCCTAAACCAATGGCATTTCCGCTATTCCTGTTTTCGGATTGCCCGACATGGCGCAATATTTATGGCACTAAAAAATAGGAAGCTCGCTTTAAATTTATCGTGCTTTTTAGTGCAAACTGCCCGTTGAATATAATCTACATACTGCACGTGAGAAGAGGATAAACGAAATAATTCTCTAAAGATATTATTGATTTTTCCTCTTTTCAGAATATTTTAATAATTTTAGCTTTTTTTTTATTATGACATAAAATTCATATATCATGACGAGAAAATTACGCACGGCATTAGCATTAACTTTAACAAAAAACAAAATTGATTAAAATTACAAACTCGAACAAAAACAAGATGCAGATTGTGATGCATATTCATGGCTGATCAATATGTTAATGGTAAATATGACGCCTGTTTTCACTCAGTAAAAAAAATATATTCCATGAATACCAAATGCTTTTATGTTTATCACAAATTTTACATAATTAGTTTTAGTAAACAATTTTAATTAAAATTAGTAAAATAGAAAAAAAAAAAAGAAATGAATTATGTGTTTCATTACAGATAAGGATGACAACTGTCCACTCGTTTGCTGCTAAAGTTGCATTTCTCCCACGAACCAATATCATAAATATGAACAATTTCTCGATGGAAATGACGCCACCGCCCCCGACCATATCGACAGATTTGTTCACCGAGGGATTTTCGATTTCGAAAAGTGCGACCCAAGTGATAGTCGGCAATGTTTCGACGTCCGTAGTGGCTTCGAGCAACGTCGATAGTGTTTTCGACAGCAAAATAATCATACCACTTTACGTGACCATTTTCTTGCTCTCCGTATTTGGTAACACTATGGTGCTGTTCACTCTCTTCCAAAATAAACGAATGCGCACTGTGACAAATGTTTATTTAGTTAATTTGGTAAGTCTTCTTTCATACTTACTTCTTCTTCTGCATCTTCCTATTGTATCCATATACATTATTGTTAGTAAATTAAAACAGTTATATTTCTTTGTGTAAAAATATGTTTATTGATATCATTATAATTTTAATATATCCCATAAAAAAGCAGTAAGTAAAAGATACAAAATTTTTGTGAAGCCTCCGGGATAACAAAACTTTTTATTATTTAAAATTAATTTCCTTTTTATAGTTTTTTTTTTCGTTTGATGCCCTGAAATACAATAAATTACTGTTATTGATTTATTTGATAAATTTTACAAAGTTATTAACAATCAAATTTTTTTGTCGATTTGTATATGGATTATGAAGGAGCCAGTCAAATCGGATTTTGATATACAAAAATGACCTAAAATATGATTACATTTTATTTTAATGAGCTGGAAAAGTAACATGAAAAAGTTAATTTTTAGTTGAGACATGATATATTCACTTTCTTGATTTATTAGCCTACGTTGTTCAAATTCCATAGAAGTTTGAAAGGAAACGGTCAAGACGTGAAGATATGGGAAATATTTTTTTTATAAAATTTACATAAAACAATATATTGTTAGAGCACTAAGGCATTTTTGGGTATTTCATTTACATTTTCGATTAATTAAAACAACATAATTTAAATATTTACTTTCATAGTAATCCAAAAACAAATACCCTTATCCATGATAAAAAAATCTTTAAAGAAAAAGTATATTAAAAAAATATTTTAATAATAATTTTATATAATATAATTATTTAACTTCATTTCTCACATTTCATTTCCACTTTTCGACTTATTTTTACCCTAATGTAAAAACACACAAAATTTACATACCTTTTTTCCCACTTCCCTTGAAATCAAATAGGCTCATGTTAGAGATACGTGAGGGCGCACCATATTTGCATCTTATTTGCAAAGAAAACAGGATAAAGCCCAGAAACATTGTCTTAAAGTAACTCCATTTAGAAAATTACCCTTACGAAAAAAATAAATCAAAAGTCTGCGACAGGAAAACTAACATGCTAAAAAAATATTTAAGACAAAATAAAAGCTGGTAAATGGAAAAAGGTGGTCAGTGGCCGATGAAATAAAACCACCCCTTTTGACCAGTACCTATCGATCCGTTGGTATAATTAGAAGTCCATTTAATGTGATTACAAGTTGCGAAGGGCTCATATGTGTTTGAAATTGTCCGTGTAAGCCGTAATAAAATCAAACCCGGTACGTTAAAGTTTTCAACGAAAAGCGCAAAACTGCGGAGCGAAAATAGGAAAGAAATGTTACAAGCTTCTTGCTTTCTTTCAGGCGATAGCTGATTTACTGCTGGGAGTTCTCTGTATGCCCTTCACGCTTATAGGGCAAGTGCTGAGGAATTTCATTTTCGGAGCTTTCATGTGCAAGCTCATCCCTTATTCTCAAGGTATGTGGAATTAATTGCAATAAAAAAGTTTTGGTTTTAGGTCTACTGTAACGATTTCATCTTATTAAATTTTAAATGCTTTTTATCTTTGTTGAAGATAAACTTGTCTACAAAGTTTTAGGTTTCAACTAAATAAATTATTTACAGTTTGAGGGATCTCTTAACAGGATCTACCAATTTGCGTTCTGTATTTTGTTTCTTTACTTTGCATAATGAAATATTTTTAAAGTGATTTTTTTTTTAATTCAGACATAAAATGTTGCTTGAGTTAAAATAAATGTAAAATAATCTTTTGTATTTAATTTATTTTGATGCCTAAAAATTATAATTTTTATTTTAAAAATAAAAATTCTATTCCAAGATAATTTATTAATAATAAAATCAACAAAAGCATTTTTAATTTAAAGTTTAAATTGAATAACCTCGTAAAATGAATACTCAATTTAAAATGTTTTCAATTTATTTTAACAATCCTAGAAAAATATTGTTAAAATACTTTTACATAAAGAATAATTTAATTTGTGTTTATTTACAATTATTGCGGTAGGATCTTTTTACTTTTTGAATCATTTTTTTCTCAAAGGAATCAAAAATTTGATATGCAAATCACAAAAACCCACTTTAATAAATTGATGACTAAAGTTTTACTAGTTCTCCAATAAAAATGCGAAAGCAGTTACAAAAGAAAAGTTCTTTGTAGAACATGATCATTGATCTAAAATACGCCCGCGCCTTTGTCTTAAATTCGTCAAAACAAATTGAAAGCTCAAACAAGTTGTAAAGAAAGTTATAATTGGCACCATCCTTTATCTTTTCCTGCATATTTGCCCTTAAAAACACTAAAAGAAGTTGATGAAAAAATAATACAAGATCAATTGCGGTTTAATCTAAATTAAACTATTCAAAACCGAACTCAAAGAGAAGAAAATAATAGAAGGGCACATATCATTTCCGTAACAATTGCTTTCAAAGTTAGCGGAATAACTATTCGCAGGCTTCAATCTATATGAAATCGAGTGTAAAGTTGCAAACAAAACAAAATATCGAAAGTTTCCTTTTCGTTGTTGTCAAAAGTGTGCACCACAAACGGATAATTTACTCGTAACTTTGCCAGTAAGGAATTTATATTCAGACCGCATTGCTACAAGCAAGTACGTGACTTAAAAAGATCTCAGACAGTCTTCAAATGCAGAGAAACAATGCAAAAAATTACTCAAGCCTATATTTATAAAGACGGATTTAATGTATTGGCTGAAAAACAAGGAAATTTTCTTGAAACGCACAGTTATTGTGCATATTCCATGAGGTTTTATTGCGCCATAACTGTAAATTTAATAAACAACTCGGCTTTTCATCAGATTCCAAGCATAAATTTGCTCTCTCTGGCTGTAATAAAAGTCTAATAATTTTAGGCAAAAGTTCGCGAATTCAATGTATATTGATTACACTTTGAAAATTCTACTTAAAAAAACTGTATTACATATAAATTGAATTTTATGTTTAAAAAAAAGTTTTATTATAGAGCAATAAAAATAAAAATGGTTGGATAATTTATACAATATCTTGACTTTTTAAAATTTTAAAAGTTAAGTAAAATGAAAATTTAGTTATTTTACTTTTTGAGTTTATTTTTAATTATTTCAATCGAGGGACCAAAATAAACTTTATGTTTTTATTTTTAATTACTGAAGCTAGATAAAAAGT
>JASKGO010001175.1:0-20819 GCA_030556065.1 Holobus sp. GC000080
TAATATATGTAGAAGACATCTGTCGCCACAATTCAATTTGTTCGCACTCACCCCCTATACTATTTTATTAAGTGCCACTTTTCTCTCTTCTTTTTCGGACAAATTAAGAGGTCGCGTGCTCGAGTCCTTGAAAAGTACTTGGAGGAATGCTGCCCCCCACTACACACATACACTCTCAAGTTGTGTTAACGAACGGATGTAACATTAAATCAAGGCCAATATGTTCTCATACGATATATCTTCACACGTTTACCGATTGCTGTGTCTGCTGCTTGCTTGCTACCATTTGTATAGCTCTTTTTCTGCTGCTCTTGGTTATTCGTTTCACATGCATCTTCAGGGCAGATAAGATGAATACGGTAACGGTGGCGAACTGATAAAATCGTAAAATGGGAATTTGCTGATTTCGCTTTAAAAGTCATCATCGTGTGGTTCGATTTGTACGTACATCGTTCGATAATAATTACTCGCCATATACGAGTAGGTTATACGAGTATATTGTTCGACAGCCAATTAAATTTCATAAGCGAGTTTGTTTTTGATGCGCGTCGAGAGCAGTTCGGTGCTACAGGGGCGCTAAATTGGCTTCAATTTTTTTCCATACTTTTTTGTGTGCTTCTTTGTCGCCGCTCCGTGGCAAATGTGCTAAAGATGTATAAAGTTGTTAGCAGCATCCCCTCATACGAATTCTCTCCCCTATGGTTTTCTCGTCGACTAAATAAGTACATCTATTGCGTATAAGTGCTCCTTTTAGGGTAAATCTGTTCTGTTGCCATCGTTATTGTACATAGTCTGAATCGTTTCCGAAACAATGGCGGCGTTTTTATACTATGCTTGTGTGTCCGAAAAATGATTGCTGCATTGTGACTTTTTTCTTTTTGGTTTGTTGTGTTGTTGTTGATTTTTTTTTTGCGCAATTAATTGGTAATTTTCGGAATGCCTTTATTTTATTATGGCGAGCGCACATATTATTTATTCTTTGTACGCGCACGGTTATGGCAGTCCATTAAAATGCCATAGAGAGAGCTCTCCGCAGTCTCGCTATACCCAGAAAGAGCGTTCCGTGCTGAATAAATTTATTAAAGTCAGTCGTGAATTACAGTAATAAAATGGGATCCATAAAAAACAGCGCTCTACGGGTCTGAAATAGATGTAATAATACTTGCAGCATACTGGGTGTGTTAAAAGTTTGACAATAATAAACTATTACATCGCGCGAGCTTTTGAAGCTCTTCCAAAAATAAATCAAACGCTTTATTATTACACAATGCGGAAATACAAATATTTTTTTATGAATCAATATAATTGGTGAAAGAAATGAAGAAAGTTAATTTTGTTTTTGTATTGATTGACAGGGTTGTAAGATGTGCGTAGTGAGAGAGGGGTGTGTGGCCGCGGGGCAACGTCTCGGCGGCTACTCAGCGCCCCCGATGTCATGGCGGCCCCAATGAGGCCCACCTCGTCGCAAGACCCCGGCCACCGACCCAGGGTGGCGGACTCCAATTTCGAGTATGATGACAACGAGTGGGACATCGGCATCGGCGACCTCATAATTGACTTGGATGCGGACATAGAAAAAACGGACGAGGGGGGCATGGCCTCCAACGCTAGCCCCTCGGCGAAGGCGGCTGCCGCCGCCAAGATGGCCGTCGAGCATTCGGCCATCGTCGACAAGGGACTGAAAATGAAAATCAAACGAACCAAGCCCGGCACCAAGAGTTCCGAGGCCAAACACGAAATAGTGAAGAGCAACAACGAGCAAAACGGCGGCACCGAAACGTCGTCGTCGGTCGTGCAGGACGGCAAGTCCGGCGGCAAACACAACGCCCAAAGTGGCGGCGGTGGCGGCGGCGGTAACAGCGGTACCAACAGCACGGCCGCCGCTTCAGCGAACAACTCATCGTCAGCGACGCCGAACGCGAACCCCAACAGCAATAATTCGAGCAGCAGCAGTGGCGGTAAACGCGGCTCTAGCGGGCACAGACGTGATAAGAAACATTCATCGGAGAAACCCAACCCCAAAGTGCCAGTGAACAGTAATAATAGTGCCGCCGCGACGCAGCAGCAACAGGAAGTGAATGGTGTATTACGGGTAAGCGCGCCAGTGACTCAAAAGAGTGTGTTTCCCGCGAGTACGGGAGCGGGACCGCCTCAAGTGCAGCAGGGACCAAGTCCGGGACCGCCGGTCAGTCCGGCTGCCGCCACCGGGTCGGCAGCTAAACCGGAACAACAAGCGAAAGTGTCGGCGCCCGCTACTAATGCGGGACCAGCTCTCTCCGTAGCCGCTGCCGCCGCCCAGCTCATCATCTCCTCCCAGCAGCAGCAGCAACAACATCAACAGCAGCAGCAGCAGGCTCCATCGAATATCGATGACGGCAGTTCTTCGCCGCCCCCTTCTAAGAAAATTAAAACGGATCCGAAGGTTAGTGAAAACTTAAAAACATAAAACTTTACTTATTTACTACTTACTACTCATCCTTCACGATCAAGAACGAGTATATAATGGCAGAGGGTGCTATATAAATTCTTCTTAATTAATTCCGACGCCATGTGCAGCAACATTCGACTTTAATATCCTCCTGTGACGATCCCCTCGTCTATTCTCACCCCATCGTGATGTTTATTTTACGACACGCGCATTATAGGCGGATTATTATCGGGAAGCCCCGAGTATAATTAGTAACCGAAACTTTCGTTTAAGTTATTAATAGTGTAGTTCGCTTATCGGGCACCATCGGCGGCGATCACTTTCCACAACCCCTTTTTTGCTTTCACGCACAATTAATCGGACTTATTGCTCCGGATGACTCTACATAAACTGAATGATTAATAGGGCTGCCGCATTATCGATCTTGCTGCCGAGTGCGGAGAAGTTAGTTCTCTTTTTGGCAATTACCGCCCCGGAATAAAAGAACCGTGCGGCGGCCATTTCATATCTAACACACGCCGCGCGATGTGCTTTTTATATTCTTTCATCGTTATGGATCGCGGCACGATGGCAAATGGATGTGAAATTGCTGACCGCGCGAGAGAAAAATGCAGTCGGAATTTACTTGTCGGGATTTAATATAAATGCAAATTTTCCCATGGAACAGCAGCAGCAGTAGCAGTAGCCCCTTTCAACCGCCGCCGTCTTAATTACGAGCAGATTTTCTTCTCTTATCGCCTCACCCTTCGTCCGTTCTCATTCACAATCGTGTTGTAAATTGCTCAACATCTTTCCTTGCTGTTTCTCTGTTCTTCAAGTGAAGATGCCCTCTAATGATAACTTTCAAGCTGCAGTGTACCCTTATCCGAATTGCATTGCATGTTCATTGATTCAAACCCGGGTGAGATGAACTTATCTTACAAATACATTTTGAAGTTAAATAAAACTCCCAAAAGTCGTAAAAATCTTCATTTTTATTGTCAATAAATGTACAGGGTGATTCAAATTTGATTTGTCTTCTTAAGCCTGACTACAGTAAAAAAAGCCAAGTGTATTGATCATTTCCATTAAAAAAAACTTGCTTTTTCCTTTCTTTATTTGGAATTAAACTAAAGTATTTACTTCCATATTACATTGAATATAAAAAAAGTTCCACAGGAATATTTTTGTTTTAGACTGCCTTAGCCGCTATCTTAAAAATGTAGCATCAGTTATGATAATTTATAGATAACCCCAAAAATTTCAAGAATTGATCATTAAAGATCATTAATTATTTTCTGACACTTATAGTTTTCTATACATCCACTGGAAAGGAAATAGCAATGTGGTGACACCCTTTACATTACCCAAGGATGCAGCAATTTTTTAAGCACTGATAAACTAGGTTTCAAGTGATTACTTTAACATTTCTGTGTTGAAAGTAGTTTTACTAAGTTATAAAACAAAAGCGGTACTTTTAAACAACAACGATTCGTAGAGAATTTTATTGCGCGAATATTTTACGAGCACTTGAAAATGCGAAATAAGATGGGTTGGCGCGCGAAAAGTAGCATTAAAAACGAATTAATTACGTTTATGACACGCAAACTTTTATGGCTTCTTTTCGCGTACGCAGTTGATGGCGGCGTAGAACTTTAAGCGCCATTATGCACACAGCAAACTTAACGGCAGAAAATCAAAAATAAAATGTTTAATTTTCTATTTCGCGTGCGAGCCGCTCGGAAAACAACACATCAGCACTAACATGCAATTAAAAATAACTCTAAAACGCGTCAAATTATAAAATGTGTTTGCTGTTTTTTTAACTGACTGTTCAAGGGATAACTGCATCAGATAAAATTTTCCAATTACTTTTTCTGATAAAAACAAATCAATATTTTCAAGTTTTAGTTAAGTGGACAATATAATTTATAATCTGCATTGTTTGAAGCACCCTGTCTAACAAACAAAGTGTGAATTGAATGAAACAAAATAGGGAATCCTTTAAAGTTGAATCATTGGCTGAATCACAAGTATTTGGTGCTTGAAGTATTATTTGATGGAATGTGCGAGAATAATAGTTATTGAAAAGTTTACAAGCAATTACGTAACTGTCAAGCAGCAAATATAGTAGTTGAGTGGTAAATTATTTTCGGAAATTCATCTAATAATAACGTATACTATAGTATATGTCTGTACACGCTTCGGCAATTCCATCGTAAGCTGCCTCCGCCTGTAATAAATTATGACCTACTGACAATAAACTAACAACCAGCTGGCACTCGCTGCACTCTCCACGCTACACGTAAACGATAGTACAGAGGACGAGAGGAGAGAATGAGTAAAGGAGAACGTGCACCGGCATACATGCACTCTGCCCTCCGAGCGCACATTATAATCTCTCTTTCGCTAGTCGTCGAACGAACGCCATAGAAATTGGATTGAATGGATATACGAAATTGCTAGGGGAAGTTTCCCGTTACTTCAGTGCTTATTATTGAGCCGACTCTCACGTTTAAGAGGCTAAGTCAAAATCCGGTGTCATGCACTGCTGCAAATAATATCAGCCCCCGTTAATATTTGCACTGTTATTGTTTTTCGATAATAAATCATTTAAAGGAAAATATGTTTATTTGTTAATTTTACACTCTTGATTTATGTCATTATGCTGCATTTATGATTATTGATATTTTTGTAATGAAGGGTAACGATTGATAGCTCTTTTTATCGAAGGATCAAATTAAATTTTCTTTTAAATGATAGAGCAAAAAGATTGGTTTATATACTTTATACAATAATGATAGTAATAAACTTCCTTTGATATCGTATTTTATTCTTCCTATTCAGTGAATAAAGTAAAAACCTGTCTTTTATTGTACTCTTTTGTTCCTTTATGTTTTAATTGCAACATTACATAAGCAAGTTTAGAAACTGAATTTTAACAGCAGAGAGCAGAAATATTTTCTAATGTGCTTTTCAATATTCTTTCTTTAACAGGAAGGAAAAAAATTTTCATTACTTTGTTTTTGGAAAACAGAAAATTTGTATTACCAAATTTTTCCTTGCTTCGAATAAATTTAAATTATAGTAGCATCAAATTAATATTTATTGTTTAATTAAGGAAGGAAAAAGTTGAAAAAGCAGAAGTTCTTTTGGACACCCTACCTACCCTCTTCGAAACATTGACAGCCATAAACAAATTAGCAAGAAAGCGAGTTTCAATTAGACAATCCGACGTTTTCAATTAAATCGTCTTAGAGAGCGCACCGAAAGAAAAAGTGTGGGGGATGAAGTGTAGGAAAAAACATAGCGTCTGAGCGCGGCTTTATTGTCGAATTAAAATTAAAAGTACATAAAAGGCACTGGAATATTAATTAAAGCGTCGCGGAGCGTTCTACATCTTTCTACTACGTAGAAGCACGTAAAGAAGGGTGCTGCAGAATTTACATTCAGTGATAGTACGTACCGAGTAACCCCCTAGTTTCGTTTGCTAAGTATCTTTTCTTCTCCCTTCCTCTCCGTTCCGATGCAAAAGCGTTTACGCTGTTATAAGGAAGTGGAGAGCAGCACCCGAAGGGGATGTAATGCGACGTCTCGCATAAATATATTATAACATGCTAGTAAATGAGCAACGAACAAAAGGAAAGCTCTTCGAACGATGCGAATTCCGCACGATGATCAATTGCGATACTTGTTTTTATGCAACTGCGGTGCAACATTAATAAATCCAGTTTGTTGTAAATGTAAATGGTGAATGATATCAGGAGTGAAATGCAATTGCAATTCTTGGAACTGGTTAATGAAAACGAGCGTCGGTTTGCCAAAAAAACTTATTTAGATGCTTTCGTCTATTTGTCTGCTGGCCATAATTCCACTTTTACGATCAAAGGAAATACTGCTTTTACGCAACATTTACTCCGAATCTGTTCGTTATCGATAAACAAGCGCAGATTTATATACCTCTGTGCGTTAGAAGGACGCCGCTAGAATGTGGCAACGAAAAATGTAATACCTATACGGTTTGAAAAAAAAAAATTACGACTCGAATTGCGGGATTTATTACTTCGTAAATTGATTTCATCGACATGCTATAAATCAAATGTATAAATTCACAAATTTTCAATGCTGATACTTCAGTTCTTTTGATGAAATTTTTCTTTTTAATTACTTTTCAAGCCCAACGAAGGAGAAAGAAATTAAAATAACTTAATTGGATAAATTCTTTAATTTCGATGCTGACATATTTGAAAACAATGAGCAATAAATGAAATTATGTACAAATTTAATTATCATTAATTTAGCGCGAAATTAATACTCGTAATCAGTGGCACATACATATATAACATGTAGAGAAGAGAGTCGTTTCGATGAAATGCAAATTTGGCCGGCTAATTGTTAAATCTGAAACGTTAAATTGGAGAGTAGTGGATGTATGGATGTAGAGAGGCGGGTGCGGTTCCGACGTAATTACGGACTATGAAATACCTACTAGCAATAATAATAATAATAATTTATTCTCCGGTCATGTAGCATAGGTAAAACCCATTCGGAGCGCAAGCTATTTAGAACGAACGCAACAACACACACTTACACAGAGAAAACGTGTATATGCTTTGACGTGAACGTCCACAAATACATTAGCAGAGTGAAACCCCTCGTTTGCTTTGCCCGCTGTGCCCGTAATCACCGGCGAATGTAGATACGAAACATAATTTCCGGTTACAACTGGTGCTGCTGCTGCCGTCGCCGCTACCGCCGCCCCAAGCTCTCTCACTCTTCTATCTATTAAACATCTCGAATCCAATTCGGACACCCGTGTGTCGTGCAGAAATCTCGTCCGATTTCTTCGGATGGCCTCTTAAATGTTCCCATGGCAATCAATTAAAGCAATTTGCGCGCTACAATTGATAAATAATAGGGGCGCTTATCACGCAAGTAGAGAGGAAAGCTTCTTGTGATTGATCCGGCAATGCGGCGGTGGCGGTGTGAAAACAGGAAGCAGTGGCTAAAAGAGAGATTGCGTGACGCTAGACCCATCTGTTTGGGGTTCAATTTGGAGAGTGTATTCTTTGTAGACTGCTCGTGCAAGCAAGCAAGCGAGCAAGGGTGTATGAGCGACGGTGTGGGGTGTAGCGCCAACGATCAATACTGCGGTCGGCTCAAGTACAAAGCCAGTATTAGAGGACCGCCATCGCATGCACACAGATGTTCGTTCGAACCCTCTCTCGGAGGAATACCGACACCGTTCGTGCGACTTTTGCTACCGGCGCTTTTGCTGGTTGCTGCTGTTTCATCCCGCCGCTCTCATGATCATTATGAGCACCTGTATTTTAATAATGTTAATTAGCAGTTGATTGCCGGAGTCCGATTAAACGATCTTCCGTACCGGCCGCCTCGCTCCGATTAATTAATCGGGGGCAGAATCGGGTGTTTCACTTTCTCGATAATGATCCCACAGGAATGGAAACAAAGCGGTTTCCCTTGTAGAGAGATACCTCTCTCCCTGTGGAAGAGAAGATTATACGCGCGCTATAGTATGTCTACTTTGCCGCTGCCGTTCGAGTTTTCCCAATCGATACGCGCGCTCGTCGCTCGTTTCGCGCTTATATTTATTTCCGAAGTGATTGCTTTTATGTTTCCCGACGAACGGCCGCGCTCGTTTTGATTAATATAAATTGATTGCCGTTTAATTATTTAAGTCTGTTTCGGCCGGCGCGCCGCCCATTTCAAATTAAACGAATAAATGCCGTTTATAATTTATGCATGAGCTGTGTACATATCGATCCGAATATAATTCACTTTTAATTGATTATTATTTATTAATAATTATGGTGCAGCAGCACAGTACAGTCAATAACACATAACACATAACACATAACACACCATGAAGTTATTATTAGCCGGTCTATGTAAATATTCGGCGGATTTGTATTGACGGGTATTTTGATCAATAACTGAGCAATATATTTATTATATGACATTGCGGTATAGCAAATAAATGCGGTTTTATAATAGTACGCTCCATTTGGAGGTTTCAAATACAAATATACTGCTTCAACATTAAATATAAAACGAATTTATCAGTTTTTTTTAATAAAGAATAGAAAAAAGCCTTTTCTGTGTGTTTTTAGCACATCTTTTATTTTGTAAGGATTCGGTATTAAAAAGTGCTTGTTCGATAGTAGAAGCAGTAAAGAAAACAGCAGTATTTATTTCGTTACATTTATTCGATTTTATTTCATGCTCATTATAAGAAAGTTTCAAATTCTTTAAGCGTGTCTTTGATTTATGAGCAAAAACAAAAGTACAAATAACTTGAAAACGATAATCACATATTTACAATACCGAACTGAATAATTTCAGCAATGCTTTGATAACTTTGCAAATTAAAAATAAAAGGTATGCGTGCCCAATATTCAAATGGAAATGAATGACATTCAATTTCGTTTTGTTGATTTTTAATTAAACCGCTTTCGGTGGCAAAACAAAAAGTCCATTATATTAATTATATCGTAAGCGCGGATAAAACAAATGATCGATTTCATTTACAGCAACACTAGTCCTATGAATGAATGTATGTATGTATGTTATATTCGTATTGAAATTAATGGCGCGTGTATTAATTAAAAATCCATCACTAGCTGCACATGCAGCGATTGAAATTGTTCAGCATTATTGTTGTTATTATGATTGTTGTTGTTGTTTGTTGCAGGAAACGAACGATGTGTGTGTGGGAACGAGCGTGGGTACAATCACAGAACCCGACTGTTTGGGTCCATGCGAGCCGGGCACCAGCGTTACCCTGGAGGGCATCGTTTGGCACGAGACCGAAGGAGGCGTTTTAGTTGTTAACGTGACGTGGCGCGGCAAGACTTATGTAGGAACCCTATTAGATTGCACCAGACATGACTGGGCTCCTCCAAGGTATGACCGATCTTCTTGGCGATTTTTATTTCCTCTATTTTGTTTTGTTTTGTTTTTGCTTTGATGTTATACAGTAATAGGGGCGATAATTTATTGGTTCTCTTTATGCTTTGCTCTTTTTAGATTCTGTGATTCACCTACTAGTGACTTAGACACGCGTACCCCAAAAGGTAGAGGAAAACGTGGTCGGTCGGCTGCAGGTACAACTCCCACCGCGGACTTAAGTAATTTTACGGAAACCCGGTCTTCCGTTCATAGTAAGTTAAGGAATGGCGGCACCGTAAAAGGGCGCCGCGGTGCTGCCAACGGTTCGACTCCTTCGACGGCGCCCTCATCGCCCACACCCTTCATACCACCCAGACCGGAACCTTCGAATAAGCGCAAGAGTCGCGCTGGCGAAGAGGATGTTAATAATACGCCGGGCAAGAAGAGCAAAGTGATTTCCGTGTCTTCGAATTCGATTCCGGCAACGCCGCCTGCCAGTACCTGTTCGTCGCCGCCTCCGTCTCCCGTGCTTCTCGAATGCCCCGAGCCGAATTGCTCGAAAAAGTACAAGCACATCAACGGCTTGAAGTACCATCAGTCGCACGCTCACAATGCCGGTGACGACGAGGACACCAAAGACGTGACGTCAATGTCGGAGAACGATGAGAGCAACATTGAGGCGCCGAGTCCCATTACGCCGGTCAAGTCACCGGAAAAGAGTCAAGACAGTCCCTTGACGCCGCAAAAGAAAGATTCGGTGGAATTGCCGTCGATATTAAGGGGATTGGACGTACCAAGTCAGCCGAATACTCCGAGGAGTACTCCCCCTTCGCCGGCAAATTCGCAAAGCGATTTAGCTCCAGTCGGTTCCCCAAGTGTCGTTCCCATTGTGGACAACAAAAGTGTGGTGAAACCCGGTGTTCTTAGATATACTGCCAACGAGGAATTCCCCGTCGGGGTGTTCTCCGGGAAAAATCAAAATAATGCGCCGGGCCTGAAGAATGAGGAGATCATGCCTACGGCTAATAACAGCGGATTGTTCAAACCTCAGGAGCCTTTATCGTCACAACCATCGTTTGCTAATCAACTTCAAGCCCAGCAACAACCCACGTTCACCCAACCGCCGCCCACACTGCTCATCCCCACGCAGAATTCCGCGAATTCTGCACCGTCGCCTTCGCAGAGCCCCAAGCCCAGTCCCGTTGGACAATTTAAGGTGAAGCCCACTGCAGCTTTGATGCCTGACGATAAGAATAAGCAGCAACCACCTAATAAGCAACAACCGCAGCAGCAGCAACAACAACAACAACAGCAACCTCTTCCTGCGTCGTTCAAAAAGAAGAGTCGCAAATCGCCCGCGGGTAGTCCCGATCCTCCTGCCACTAACGAGCAGCCCATTTACGGTCTAGACCAATCTGGCAGAGACGAAGTGCAGAGTCCTGCGTACTCTGATATTTCTGACGATGGAGCTCCCGTTATGGACTCGGAAGACAAAAATAAGTCTGACAAGAAGACTGATAATGCACAGCCAATGCCACATATGCCACAATACGGTAATTCACTCCAAAAATTTTGTTGTGCAATTTGTATTAATAAATTATTGAAATGTTTACAGGAATGTATTTGTACGGACAGCCTACTCCTTACATGGTTCCTTCGATTCCGCAAAGCCAAGATGCAACGAAACAGAAAGAAGTGGATAAGATGGGCGAGAAGCCCATGGACAAAGAACTGAAGAAGGACAGTCCGGATTATCAGCAAAAAGTACTGCCACAACACTACTATTCTTTCGGCTACATGCCCCCAGGATATCCGTACAATATGGAACCGACATTCGGTGCTGTGCCCGTGCTGCCAGAAGATAAGTTAAAGGAAGAACGTATCAAAGAGAATCAAAGTCCTATCGATCAGTCGGTCAAGACAAACACTCCAATACCTAATCCCATTCAGGTTCCCACCCCCGGCAAAGTTAAAAACGATCAGTTGAGTAAAGGTAACATGCAGCAGTCAAATCATCTTCGACCACAGAATAACCAAATATTCGTTGACGCAGACCAACAGCAGAAAAATGAAAACCACCAAATTTTAAAGGAAAGCATCGAAATGAAAAGTCAAATGTCACCGTATGTGTACTCAAGACCGAGTCAACAGTCGCACCAAAGCCAAAGGGAACAGGACCTTAGACGGTTTTATGTGTACGATCAGCATAGGAAGGAACAGCAGCAGCAACAACAGCAACAACAACAACAGCAACAGTCGAATGAGAAAAGTAGCGGCGGTAACACACCCAATAAAGTGCCGCCCCCGCCAAGTCCTAGTCTGAAGCACTCGTCAAAAGATAGCAAGTCTGATGAGAAGAAAGAAAAAGAAATCAAGCAGGAAGGAGTAAAGCCAACAATGGAAACACAGGGTATGTCTCTAAGTTATTAATAGTTTTGCGATGGTTTTTGTACAATTGTGTAAATTTGTAGGTCCACCGCCGCCTCCAACATCTCAACAATATTACATTCATCCGAGCTACATGCAGTCTCCTCACTACGGGGCCCTGCACTTCGACCCCAATCACCCCATGTACCGCGGAATTATGGTGCCCAGTCCATACAGCAGTAATCCTTATTTGCATCCACAAATGCCCCGCTACCATGGCCCCGAAGACTTATCTCGAGCACCGCCCCCGACGAAGGCGCTAGACATGCTGCAGCACCACGCTCAATACTATTCCTCGCACAAAATTCACGAGCTGCAAGAGCGCGCGATCAAATCGCCAACACCAAAAACTTCGGTAGCTAGTAGTAGTCCATCGGCAGTAATTAGTAGTACACCTTCAAATCAAATAGTCCCTCAGCCACTGACCACGCAGGCCGGCCAGCAGGGCGGCCAAGCTGTGTCGAACAGCAGCAGCAAGCAAGCGAGTAGTGATAGTGGAAAGGACAGCAGAAGTCCGCCACCGCAGCGCCACGTACACACCCATCATCACACGCATGTGGGCCTAGGGTACCCGATGTATCCCGCACCGTACGGCGGTAAGTGTCTGAGTGAATAGTCCCGTCGGCGGTCCCCTAAGTCAGTTCCTCTTAATTTGCAGCCGCTGTTTTAGCAAGCCAACAAGCGGCTGTCACTGTGATCAATCCTTATCCACCCAAGTGAGAAAAGGTCTGTCGGAATGGAAAAAGGAAAGGTTCTCTAGTTTGATTGATAAATGGTAATTAAACAGAAATATACGGGTTGTTGGGACCCTCCCTCGTATCTAAGAAAGCATTCCAAATTGTAGTAGATATTACTCGTGTCTGTCTGTACACAGAGAAGTAATCATGATTTGATGATCTTTTAATTAATACTACTATCTACGTATAATAACACTACTGCATTACGAGTGCTGAGCAGCCTGTAAATAATTAATATTAGGGATTTATGGACTTATGGCGCGTATCTGTCTCTCTATCATATTATATGCTATCAATGATATATCATGAACCCATTTGCCACCCCTCTTAACCTAACAAAAATAATCGAGCAATCGAATTTTAGATTTGTCTTGTGGTAAGCCAGAAAAAACATTAATACTCTCCCCTCAGCCATCCCAACTTTTAGACCTTTCTTCCTAAAAAACAAAACAAAACAAAAAAAATATGTAAAATTATTAAATATGCGCTGTATTATTTTTTAATGTAAATAGTGTAAAGACAGCAGCTGATTGTCTTTCTAGAAAATTCGTAGTAGACTGAAAATATGATAATTATAATGATGATAATATTGAAAAGCAAGCTAACTACATAATTAGTGTATTTTTAAATGTTCTGACGATAATTTTAATTTAACTTTTTTAGTAAGACCTTCACGTATAAATACATATATTATACATATAAATCTAGTTTTTATCCAAAAAATTACGATTGTCTTGTTTATTATTATTAATAATGTCTTTGCAATTTATTTTTATCATGATGAAAAAAAAGGTGAACTTTTTGATGTCTCAGTTTTAGTGGGACGCCATTGTATTATTAACATTTATAAGGATGAATTATATACTGATAGGTGACATGATTTTTTATGTGCGAGCAATTACAACAATTGTTGTACAAATGAACATTTGGCAAAACACATATAAACACACATTCACTTATACAAAGAAACAACAACATTTAAAATTAATTAATAGTATCGTTTTTGTTTTTGTATTGTATGAAAAAAAAAGATATATGGACAAATTACATTTTAATAATATTAATACTAATATGTATTAATATAGAAGCAAATTAAAAAAAAAGAAATACACGAAATCTCAAGAAGAAAGAGGAATTTATCATTAGTTGTGTAAATGGCTCCAATGAAGCTTTAATGTAAAATTGCTTAATAAAAATCTTATCTAAAGTCCCATTATGGTACTAGCACCATGTACATCCACAGATAAATGATGCTGTAGCCTACGAAGCACAAACGGTCCAGAATTTTTGCTACCATTAACCAATCGTTGCTCTTCGGCTCTTGATTTACGCCTTCAGAATTGTTGATAATGTTGATTGTGTCTTCTTCTGCTAGTCGTGCAGCCGCTTTCTGCAAAAAAAAATTATTATTTAATACAGGAACCTTCAACAAAAATTGACTCGCTACTATTTTCTAAATAAAATTAATTTAACTAATTTCTCTATTTATAGTCATCAAAACAAGCCAAACATAAGTTTAATTTTTAAATTATGGACACGAAAAAAAATTAGATGGGGAGCCAATTTTTCGATGAAACACTGTTTAAATGAGCAAATTACATAAAAGCACCTTTAAATCTCCCTCGATGAAAAACATAAGCGTAAAAATTTTGTTGTTCAAAGCGAATTCTGCAATTGAAGAAATCCACGGCGGAGGTTCGGACTTTCTGATGAGGTTTCTCTGGAAAACCGTTAGAATTAAAGTGAACGCTGATAACACCAACGAATTCTTCGTGTAGATCACTGGAATAAAGCATTCACGAAACCGTTAAGATGATGATATCTGTTTCAAATCTAGGATATTAATTACTTAAAAGGGGTTGTTTAGGACCACCATTGGGCAAAATCCAGTAAAGCTGGTGCGCTTGCAATAAATGCGCCAATATATTGCAGCAAACAAGGACAATACGTTCATAGCTTCTAACGTCGGTACAAAAAGTTACTAAAGTTACCATCATCATCACTAAAACCGAAATAATATCTCGTAAGAAAGTGTGCTTTCTATGTCTCACACATGAATTTTCCCAGTATAATTACCTAAGGCCGGCACGAGAGTCATGGAGGCATGCAAGCCGCTATGTCTCTTGATGTGAAACTCGTAAGTTAATGTGGGAAAGGTGCTATTGGGGCAACAGTCGTAATGACCGTCGTGCTTGGTGCCATTTACCGAGACCAGTTCCCATTCGCCCATGTCTTCGAAATCAGACAATTCGTAGCCGTCCTTGCGGAAGAAGGTGATATTGATGGCTTCACCCTTGTGGACCCAGGAGCCCAAAGTAAACTCGCACTTTTGCTCGTCGAAAGGAAAGTGCGCCAGATCGGGCACACACATGACACTGTGCTTGCTGGGCGGAACGCACATAACGCCACCGAAACTCTTTAGAGTGCACTCTTCGACTTCCATTACGGATGCACTGCCCGACTGGTCAACTCTAATAATTTTTTTATTTTTTGTTCTGGCAGTGCATTCATCTTTGATTACTACGCTATAATTACCTATTGTAAATTGATAGATCTGGCTTCCAAATGGTTTCCGCCTTAATGGTAACCTCGGTGATTCCATCGTGTTCGTCCGGATTCCAAGTAAGAAACTCATCTTTCCACATCTAATAAGTTTTCTCAAAGAATTAATTATTTTTTAATGGTAATTGCGCAAAGTTGTACTTACCACAACAAGCCAACTATTAACGGATAAAGAGCTTTCGTGCATGTCCTTATTTTCCCGAGAAAAAAAAAATACAAACTTTTAAGATAAGTAAAACTTCTGAAGAAACTTACATAAGAAAGGGATTTTAAAGCCATTTGAATCGAGACGTTGGTGGAGTTTTGGTGATTTTTCACCGGCCTTTCGTAAATGTCGTATCCGCACAAAATATCATTCTTCAGTTTCATCCTGGCGTTGTCTTCATCGCTACAGCTTAATTCCACCCCTTTTACGAAATAGCACAGTAAAATAATCGCGTAAAACATATTCACAGTTTCATGCTAAGAACCTTTGAATGAAATGATTCGTTTTTGCGGTCGTGTACATCCAGTCGTATCATCTACGCCCTGTATCGGGTTTCAAATATCATTTTTTTGTTCTAATTATTATTATTATTTATTCGTTCGCTCAAATCTATAATTATTACATAAATAATTACTAATTACATCTCTAAAATGTAACAAAGAAAAACATCTAACAAGTAGAAAACTTTTCACTAATTTAAAATAAATTATGAGTGGAACGCTAACATTTATATATAAGACATCAAAAGCGCTTGTAAACAACAAATAACAATAGTGCTCAAACGTCCAGCCATCGAAATTATGTACACTTGGATTGCCGTTGATGCCTGAAAATCAACTAATTTCCCATCTTTGGTTGCGCACCTTTAATATAAATCATTGTCGAACTGAAACAGTTAGCGCAATTAATGTTGCAAAACTTTTGGGACCACGATGAAAGGGTAACTTACGCATTTGCCGGAGTATTTAGTATCAATAACAAATCCTTTGGAGCAAGAATCTTGCATCATAGTGCACCAGGACGAGTACGTGTGATTATTGGATCCGCAAATGGGGCCGAACATTTGCTTCGGTTTGCAGTAATGCAAACAAGTGACGCATCTAGGACTGCCGTCTTTTGGATGCTCGAGACACATTTGTCGATCCCTGCATTTGATCTTCTTGCAGGAAGCAGTGCGTCTGCACGGACCTTTGTAGGCCAGTGGAATGGCCGCCCCGTTATGGCAAGCCCTTTCGCGGAGATGACAAGTGCTGGCGTAAGTGATGCCATCGACGCCGCAAACTTTGCGTTTCGAAGGGTTGTTCCGCGGACATTTTCTAGCACACTTTACGCAATGCGGCGATAAATTCTGATCTAAGAGACAATGTTTTCCACTGGGACAAGTTATTTTATCACAGGAACCTTCAAAAAAATTTTTTTTATTCATTTTGTGTTTCAAAATTAGAAAATAAGACATACTTTGGCATAAACCGTAATATGCAACGGTTAGATTATTGTTGTGTCTTCTGCAAGCTCGCTTCTTAAGTCTGCAAATGTTCTTGTAGCTGCGTCCGTCGGTGCCGCATACAGGACCTTTCGGGTGCCTTTTTAAGTCCTTGCCGCATTTGGGAGCGCACACGCATCGCGGCCTTCCTCCTTTCACCACGCACACTTTGTCCTTTCCGCAGATTACTTCAGCGCATGTTTCTAAACATTTGAATTTTTGTTTTTAAAAACTGTTTAAAATATTATTTAACAAATAGTGAATTGATACCTTTACATTGTGTACAAGGTACACCTCCTCCGAGGACCCTCCAGAAGAACAAAGTGCCAGCATCCATATGCTCGCCGGACCAAGCGGTGGACACGCCGAAATTAGCACAGCATTCCTCTTTGGTGCTGTACTCACTGAGGAGTTCGGTGCACCTTCCATTACGTACCATTGCGGACCAACACGTACCACCTGTGAATTAACCATAAGTATTATATAACGCAAGGCATCTTTCGAATCGTGCAAGCAAACGAGACGCAGGTAATACATGTAATTGCTGTAATCCGGAATGTCCGTCTCTGGCTGAATATGTACATTGAAATTCTGTGGTGATTGGACTGTATAAGATGCTCTTCAACGAACGATATATTTGAAACGTTCAATATTAAAATTTAAAAGGAATTGGTAAATTCAATCAATTGATAAGCTTGCTGCTAGTGTGAACCATTCGCATCGAAAGCAGTGAATTGAAATAGGTAGCAGTCGAGTATACTAAACGTGTATAGTGTGTGTGCAAGAGCCGGGTAATTAACAAGTGCGCTATAATTTATATTTCCGCATAGGATTGTCGGTCGTTAGACGATTTATGCACAAGAGCAGACGCATGATTATTGCATGTACATATACATATGTTTGCGGAATGGTGTGACGGCCTTATCGCCCATTGAAATCTCTAACCCTGCCTGGCTGATCACACTACTTTGCGCTCTTCTTGCAGACTTGTCTGCTGCCACTACTGCCGTGAATAATAACGATTTCCCGCCTCGGATTACTTACAAGAGCTAAGCTTCTTGTTATTTCCCGCGATATAGGCCGTCGCTATTCTTTATTGCTCGCATTTATACTTAAATAACGCTTTTGAAATGTTACTATATAACTTATACAACAAGTTAAGTCATACAATATATTCATGACTTTCTTGCGCTTCTTTTTATTAACTTCTTTGAATAGTTTTTGCTACTAGTTTTAATAAGTAAATGCTTTTAAACAATAAAAATTTACAGTTTTATTCTTTGCACATAACTCAAAGAAGTCAAAAAAGGGTTTTCCCAAAATGCTAATTATTTCTATGGTTGAACTAAGTGTACGATGCATAAATTATGCGCCGTTTTACAAATTTCCGGTGCAAACAAAATAGTTAATATGGGAAACAAATGACTTTTCGCACGGATAATTAAAGGTGCGCCCCAGTTAAACTTTTAACTATGAGAGTCCTCAATTGTCCCAGAATAGATTTTATGAATCTCTTAGCGTTTTGATAGTCTTCTAATAAGGTGTTGTCTTCTAATATGTAGTTTTAAGCAATACTTGTTTCATTATGGCCTTTTTGGCTCACATTTTGCTCAGATAACCGCTCAATTACATACGCACTAAAATACTACAATGCTAATTTAAAGGGACAAACTCGAACGACCCTGTTGAAAAATGGTTTAAACGGCCTTGGTCCAGCTAACGACCTTCGCTGACCTACTTTATAATTTATGAATGAGTTACCAAAAGTGACTGAAACTCCCCAGAAGTCACCAAAACTTGGCTGAAGTCCCCAAAACTCACCCGAAGTTAACCAAAGTAAAAACCTAATGAAATACCTGGTATTTTATCAGTTCCCATATTTAGGAAACGATCAAGTTCGACTTAAAAATTAAACGAAGAATTATTGATTTTTCAATAAAATATTGGCCTTTTCATTTAAAATCAATACACATTTTTGAATACCCTGTACGATTGGCTTTTCTTCTTGTAAATAGAAAAAAATTAGGCTACTTTAAAAATGTCGTTTATTTTAGCTCTTAAAATACTCAGCCATACTTTTCACCAACCCTGTATATGATTTATTTATTTGTGTATTTATGTAAATCGCAATCTAAAGTACTTCAAGACAACAACAAAAACAGAAACTCTATATGTGCAAAGCGACCGTTTATTCCAACAATAACAACTGCAGCCTCTGAAAGCGGAAATTTAGCCAAAGCAAAATAACAAAACAGCGGCGTGAGACTGCAATATCGAAGAGCTTTCTCTTGACGAGCACACAACTCTTGGAAACTCTTCGTCTTCTTCTTTTCCAATGCAGATTTCCTGTTTCCTGCCCATTAGTCCTGCCGTGCAACAGGAACAACAGGAAAGCGATGTCCGAACGGCGAATCCTGAATTATTGCAAACGGTGCGGTCAGTTACAAGCGTCGAGAGAACAAGATTGTAACTGCTGCAACGAAGAAGAAAAAGGAGAGATCAAGAAAAGCAACAGCAGCCAGCAAGAGCAGCAGCAGAAGCAGAAGCAACACTATAGTAATCAGTGAGCCAGCAAGAAGTTGCAGCAAAGAAGAAGAAGAAGAAGAAGAAACAAGAGAGTCGGTCGCGTCGTTTATTTTTCCGTCTGCCCGGTGATGATGCTATAATTTAATTCTAGTAAGAACCCAGGTGGTTGTTGCTGATGCTGCTCGCTTCTGTAGCAAAAACAAGTAAATAAATTTTTGCCGCTGTGCGTATAGTAATTGGACATCGTCATTGATTCCAGCCATCCATTGGTATGCGGCTTGTAGTAAGAGTAATCCATTCTCTAATCGCGGATATAAGTGAGACGCATTCACCTCGCATTCATGACTGTAAGCGTTCTAAATGTTTCATTATACTTCTTCGCGTTATTCGCGCGTACCATTTACTCGACCATCGCGCTACTATATGCCCAAGGTTTTCTTCTATTTCCATCTGAAATAATGTTGCTTTTGTTGTGGCTCTTCTACAGGGTAATACCCAAGTAAACAGTTCACATGTTTTGTTCTTTTGTTCATTTTGATTTTGGGTTTTTACCTCATTCTTCTAGTTATTCCTGAAGACAATTGATTTAATTTTAGAGTTCACAATGCGGTATTCCCTAAGATTAATTAAACTTCTCTCTTTTAAATTTTCGGTAAATTATGAAATTTGAAACAGATTGAAGGTGCAGAGAATTTAAAACAAATCATTGTAGACTATAAATGCGATAATTAAATTAATCAATCAACAAGTTAACTGGACTTTTTATTGTCAATTTCTCAATGTACATTGTAGTATGGTCTTTTTTCGAGTTTATGGCAGTGTTTTATTGATATAAGATTAACCTTATCTAATAACAAATTTGTATGACAGTTATTGCCAACTTTTAATTGTTAAACCAAATGTAAAACTTCTTAAAAGGAAACATTTAATTTGTAACTTTTAGTGGCCTGTTTTGTTAAAAAAAAATGGAACAAATTATTTACATATTTCCCTGTATAAAATTTTTAATTGCTTTCAGGATTCGAAATTTCCTTTTAAAAAAATAAACTAAAATCGTCTATTTGGTTTTTAAATAAATAATTAATTTTATGAAAAGTAAAGTATTCAACATAAGAAGAAAAGTAATCGTTGTTCCAATTATGTATTTTTAAACAGAATCCAATAATTTATCATAATTTACACAGCTTACTTAATTTTTGAGATAAAAAATAAACTTATGTTTTATTTTAATGAAAACCACAGTGTGCTGTGAACTTAATACATTGCTCATTCTACTGAATTCAACGATTTAATTATTTAAACGATACATTAATCTGTGATAATTGCCCATAAAAGTGAAAAAAAAAATTAAATAAATAAAAGGCTTTGAATTTTCTAATAAACAATTGTAAATAAACTAATGCAAATATAAAAATAAGATCAACAATGAAAATTTACATTAAAAAAATAATTATAAAACGTTTTTTGCTTTTTGTCTTTTGTAATTTCATAGCAGAAAACTATCTATGGCAATTTTTAAATCGTAGAATGCTGCTTGTGATGAGGTACTAAAGAAAACTTTTATTGTAAATATTACAGTCATCTATATTTTTTCAATTTATTAAACACATTGTCAACTAGGGTTTCCATTAAAATAAGCTTTGTAAAATTTGGCTAATTATTTAGATGTCAAATGTTTTCATAAAATTATTATTAAAAAATCTGTATTTTTCAGTTTTTTTTTCTAACTCAAAAACTGAAAACCAAACTGTCGTGTTCTAAACGCAAATATGTTTGTTGAAT
>JASKGO010001178.1:0-20440 GCA_030556065.1 Holobus sp. GC000080
TTTTTCTGTGCTTTGAGCACAGGGAGGCTATCGACCCGAAGGTCCTTCGGCCATGGTGATGGGGATGCCTACCCAAACACCACTACCCATATCTTGCCGGCCGTGGGGATCGAACCAATGACCACCGGTATAGAAACCGAGAGTTCGGACCACTGAGCCACGGGCCCGGCTTTCTATTATAATATTTTCTTAAATTGTTTCAATTGATCAGTAATACTTATCCTTGCCGCTAAGCCAAAATGTTATATATTCCCATTTCCCATCTTAAGAATTGTCTGAATTATTCTAGGTAGGAACCATTATAACGTCCTAATTTTTTTTTATCGTCATTTAACCTTTCAAACATTATAATTTTCGTGAATCACCACGTAAATATGATATATGCTGACATTTTGTTAAATATAATAGTTAAGTATGGAAGTAGGGTTCCAAAAGATACTAGATACCTATAGCAGTCTTCAAGTCGTTAACAAAAAAGCAGTTTCCTTTGTAATTAGGATCAAATATCAAAAGACAGCCTGAACAAAAGCACCGACGACCTCTTTACTCGAAAAAGTAGCTTTTGAGTGAGGCCCAAGGACCAAGTTATCGAAAAGTCTGGCTAGTAAATTTCAAGAATATCGGATTCATATTTGTGATTCTCAAAACTTTTCTACCTTCTACCAAAATTGGAATAACCAAAGTTTCAGTAGTTGCATCCTTAAATCTTAAAGGTAGCGATATATTTTTATTGATTTAGCGGAATATTCTACGAACCTTCTTTTATTAAGTCAGTTAGTTAGTTCCTTTGGTAATTTTTAGTTTAAAAACAAGTTTACTTCAAAATTTATTTAATTGCAGCATAAATAGTGTTGGAAAGTTATAAATTATAGCCAATTTCTGATGCCATCCTGTATAACCTGAGGAACAATCTCTCTATCATTCTATTTGCATTTATTAGTGCTAATAGCCGTTGTCGAAAACCGAGCAGACATTAAACTTTAATCGAATAGCTTATGTTTTACATATTTTGCTTTGTATATTGCAAATATAAAGCCAAGTAATAATAATAAATTTGCATATGAAAGTAAACTTAAAGGTTTTATTAAAACATTCAATAAAACGAAATACATTTAATGCAATTGCATCGATATCTGCGCTTTACATAACATTAAAATTTATTAAACCGAACAATGTCGCCGGATGCTTATTACGGCCGATTTGCATCCATAACAGCGACAATTATTGCTCAAGCATTAAATGCTCAAAGGGGTGCTTTAGTGTGATTTACGTGTGGCATTAAACAATTTTGACACTCTCTATGTTTAGTGAGATCGAAAGCCCGAACGGTCGGTCCATTGCCTGAGTGCCCGCAGGCCATCAATTGAATATGCGCGACATACATATTTTGTATCTACATCCCATAATCTTCAATTTACCGCCCACGCAAATGTTTACTTTGACTTCGCGACGTGCAACTTTTCCCATTGCCGCTTCCTTAAAATAAATATCAACATCGCAGGCGGAATTTATAAGGGACAAAGACGGACTTGTCAACAAAAGAGAAGAAATAACGCTAAGCTGTCGTTTTGCTTACCTGTACGTGCAGCGGCATTATTAAAGTTTTTGCTGCTTAATAAAAAAAGTTTCCGGTGCGCTTTACACGAGTCCACCTACACCCACATCATATTGCGTTCGCATCGGTAAAAATGATTCTATACTCGTATAATGTAATCTTGTCCTGTCATGACAATGTAATTTTTACGTGTTTCCCTTATGAATTATATGCGCGCTCCTCGAAATAGTGCTGATTCTCATTTAACTTTTTTATTAAATGTCATATCGGACAAGTTATTGAGTTGTTTAATGTGTAGCGGGTGTGGAAGTTTTCTTTAAATTTATACGAAGTGGGTTATTAGTGTGTCATAGTAAGATTGTGCCAAAACTATATTTAATATATTTTTTATGGGTTGCTTCACTTTTTAAAGTTAATTAAATAATGCAATAAATAAATGAATACCACCCCTAAACTGTCTTTAAAATGTATATATGTAAAAATGTGAACTGTTTTAGCACCCCTTTTTGACCGAATTAATAGAGAAGTCGTAAAAATCAACTTTAAGTGTAAGAACAGATCTGCAAAAACGAAACAAAAATTAAGATTCGGTAATTCCTTACGTTAAAATTTGGCGTGTTTAATAAAAATGTTTTCTTTTTCAATTTAAAACAAATGTACTGAAATTTTATAGCGCAAAGTAAATTTTATTGAAGGCACAATACAAGCAAGCATTCTAGGAATCCAATTTCAGCAAAAAAAAGTCTACAAATATGACAAAGAGTTATAAAATCCATGTCAGAAACAGATATCCTGTTTCCAGAATAAGAATATCTATGGCGACTTCAATCCTAATCTGATTTTCTATTTTTCCATGAAAATAAAAATGAAATTCAAAGAATCGCATTCGCGTCCATCTATATATTTTACCAAGAAAACACTGTATCAAACTCATCACATTAAAATTTACTCATTAATATGAGATATTGATTGTAAAAAGAGGCAATAAATATTGCCATAGTTTTAAATGTAAATACTATTATCATCTATTATCTTAACAAACATACTGAACTGTTTTAAATGAGAAAACTTAAGAAAAATAAAATATAAATAAAGTTTTTTTTTCATATAGATTTCACTATAACTTTTTTTTAACAAAGAAACAAGAAAGGTATATCTAAAAATACATGACATTTTAACAATAATAACAATTTTAAAGGGCAATACTAGGGAAATAAATTATATGAAAGCAACACCTGTGTTTTCTTTTCATTAAATTCAATAAAGAAAAACGAAGATTACGTAGAAAGTTTAATGAAAATGTTAACTACATTCACCAATCTAAAGTTTAGAACAGAACAGAAACTGTTGTTGCAACTAATAAGGGAAAGTTAATTACCATTAAGCTTTAAATCAAAACTAGTAGAGTTAAGGGGAATTATCAGTTATTGTTGCTATAGGAAATTGGTACATTGTTATAAAAGCAAAGGGTTGTAGATTCGTCCACCTACGATTATAATCAGACTGTTGCGTATGTGGAATAGTTGGCGGATTCAGTTGGCGGTTGGCATGTAATATGTAATTACTTACTAGGTGGGAATGTGGGGAGCTGCGTACGTAGCAGAAGTGAGAAGCAACAGCCCTGTGATCGCTAACAAAACCATCGGAGTGTAGTTCATGTTGCTAATTCCTCCAAACGATTTCATACCTGAAATGCAATTTCTTTTTACTCAACTTTTTTCTTTCTTTTTGCCATTTACATCTATTTACAGTTTAGGTTCATTTTTCAGTTACAAGATGTTTATACTAAAAACATAAAAATAAAATCAAAAAACAAACAAACACAAAACTGCTTGAAAGTTTAAAATTGTCGGAGATTTAACATTAAATTAAATTAATTTTTTTTTTAACTTATTAAATATATGATCGATCACCGATAAAGAAATAATATTAAGGTTTAATAGAACAATGAAAAAGAAGTTACAACTAAATAACTTTTTTTTTTAAATAAAATTTTATCTTTTTCACAAATAATAATTTGTTTTATGAAATGTGAATTTGTAAATTTATTTAAATTTACACATCTTAGCAAGATGTCACAATTTTTTCAATTTTAGAAAATTTTAAATTTCAAGAAGTTATTTAAGTATAAAAAATAAAATGGTACCAAAATTAATTTTATTTTAAGGTCAATTAAAAAATTCAATTAAAAGAATAGTTTGCTTTTTAAAATAATGAAGTTGCTGACAACTTCCTGTATAATTGGAAATGCTAACATCTTGAAAAAAAAATACCACCAATTCTTCTTACGAATGAAATGCTAAAATGAACATTTTAAATTTCTTGCTTACTTAGAAGTAAAAATTATATTGACTGATGGATTCAATCTATTATCTTTTATTGTCATGGCGCTTTCACAATATCCATCTCGTTGACAGAATTTGTTTAGTAAGATTGTAGTGTTTCTATTTCTGCGCGTTTCTATTTTAAATAATTCATTCTTGGCTTGACATTTTTCTTAAGTAGTTCAGTATCGTCTTAATTTTTACGACTTCCATGTGTGGACCGATTTGTTGTTAGGGACAAGCGTCACCTAGGATGGCGCCTACCCCTATTTCCAGGACACACATGCGAAATAATTTGTTCTCAAAAAGTCAGTTGGAAACCACCCTCTGCCCACGCTATCTCGTTCTCCTTAATTCCCACTTGCTCCATTATTGTAAATAAAATTAATAACTCGTTTTATTTCTCACACGCCGTCAAGATATCACTTGAATTGGTTAATTTAGAATAACTTTGTCATTTAAAAGTTATTTATATCACTAAAAATAGATTATAGATTGAAAATTTCTCTCTTCACAAAATAACTTATTAAATATCCCAATTCTTCATTGCTATCCCTGATAGATTGAATTTGTTGTTTAAAAGTGGCATTAAAATTATAATTTCAAAAACAAATTTTGTTTATTGAAACACAAAATTTAGTAAATGTAATATTGATCTAGTCTTTTTGGGTATGAGGGTATATTTATGAGAACATAATGCACACACATAAAGAGAATAGGAAAACAGGACGAAAACAGCCTCTGAAATGAATGTTGTGTTTACCCTTTGCTTGCTCGCTATATTTCTCTCTTTCTCTCCTCCTGCTCTATCATTCTCTCTCTTTTCATCGAAATCGCAAAACTTGCAACCTGCCCGCTGTTGTCCGAAATAATACACACACACACAAACAGTACTATTTGGTATAGGACATACACATATTGTTATTGTTGTTTGCAAACCATGTATTTGATTCATTTTAGCCCTACATAACTGTCAAAATTATGTTGCATTTTGTGATTGCATTTACTTCACTTCAAACCATTTTTCATTGTTTTTAGTATGGGCAATGCTAAGTAGACGTTGCAAAATAATTACCAATTGCCAGTATTTCCATTTTAGATTGCTTATAAATACCATAATTATAAAATCTTTTAAATCACTCATTTTTTAATTTCAATGGCACTTAAAATAAAAACATTTTGGATTTATTTTTAAATTTCCTAAAATTAGTTTTTGTGGTTTTAATTTTTATTATACATACTGAAAATTTAACAAAATTATTGCTGACATCATTTAACATTGTAAAATCATCATTTAAAATAAAATTCTGAAAATTTTAGCTTAGAACTTAATGTTTTGAATGAATTTTAATGATTTTAATCTGCTGCGTACCAAAATTCATTATAATTAAAAAACAAATTCAAATTATTTAAGGGAAACTTTTAAAATTGTTAGAATAGTTTGTAATACCTGCAAAATTATTTAACTGATTTCAAGTAAACATGAATTTTAACTAAATATTGTTGTCACATCTGAAAAAAAAGTTAAAAAAGTAATATTTAATAATTTTGAAATGTATGTCATAAACAATGATCGTAAATATCGACAGTGAAAACGAGTAGAAAAATCTGTGCGTAAACGTGTAGATGAGAATTGCATGCAAATTTATAGGGCGCTTTTATCGTTCGCACTCATAAAAAAAAAACGGCCAGCACACGAGAGAGAGATATTGAAACGAGCAAAAAAAAAAGAAGAATCCTGTTTGCTTTACGTCGTATCTACGCTCATTGCTCTCACTACAGGTTGGTAATTTAATTATCTATCTCGATGATTTATTGGTAAAAACGGTTCATCGTAAATAATCATTACACGGATGGGTATATTTTATTAGCTCTCTTTTTTTCTCCTCCCTCGTTTTATTGCCAGGCCTTTAAAAATCCGTTATTTTATAACGGATAAATAAAAACATCAAATGGCAGATTATTTTTTTTGTTTCTAAATGCTTAATTAACATAGTAAAGTTGTCTGAAACATAATTTTCAGCTTTTAATTACTAAACAAAGAAATTTAATTATGAAAAATGTCATCAGTTAATTTCGCAAATGGCTTTAGTTTTGTACTATCTTCACTTCAGCAGATAGTACCTTTGTCCCAATTTATTGTATTTTTGTTTTTATTTTGTCTTAAATTTTTGGTTCATTAGCATAGTCACAAGTCAGTTCCTTGGTTATCTCCTATTTTTTCAATAACGGGTTTGATGTCAATATTTTAGATGGTTTAAAACTATATTATAAGATATAGCTTTGTTTTTCATGATGGAATTATTAAAAACGGATAAGTTTATTGATCCTCGTAAGTCAAAGATCTTTAAAGAAATCTATAGCATAATTTGTGACAACGAAAATGTTCATCAATGATTTTTACAGAATGCCTTAACTTGGGACAAAGGGAGTCCTAATTTACAAAAGTTTTCAAAGTGACAAAATTAATTGAATAAATACTATATCATTAACAAAGTTATTAAAATTACTAAGCTAACTAAAAAAATCTTTGCTATACGTTGACACAGAAACAAATCTATTATCGTCATTGCGTCAATTCTTCTTCGATTCGAGGCGTAATTCTTCAGTTATTTGCTGTAGAACCCAAGCGGAGGTGAACAAGGAATAACGACGAACGTGTGGCACTTTAAAACTCATTCCTTCTCCCGAAAGTAGAGTCTAAGAAGCATTTAAGTAGAAGAGAAAACAGCGACGCACTGCTGCTGAATGCACAGCTTGCTTGTGCAAATCTATATAAACACTTGAAGAATGTCGTTAGTTGTTAATACAATCGATAGCGAGTTAATTAGCTTTTGAATAAATACAGTTCAAGGGTCCAATTTTTTCTTCTATTCCATTCATATTTTTAAATTTAAATTTATATTTTTAAAAAGATCTTTCTCTTGATATTGTTTTTTGTCGGTTATAGTTAAATAGGAATTATGTAAACATTGCGAAAGCCTCGTTTAGAACAAACTTTTGCAAAATTAAACGGGCAATAACGTTGCCGGTTCATATTAAAGGGTCATCGCTAATGAGAAAACGTGAAAATATTAATGCATGCTCCAATTAACTCCACGAGTTGGCAATTATCGTTTCTTCAAATGTTTCTATTGCGAATTGTCGAAACGCGGTGCCCCCGGAATAACAAGATGTCTTGCGCTGAATCGTCGTCCCTTAGTGTTGCGTCAGAGACGGTAATCAGACCCAATTACTGTTCGTAAATTTATTAACCATTAAGCATAAATTGATTTGTTTAATTGCATTATGTCCAATTTATGTTTGAGAATAATTTTGAGACTGATATTAATTATTCCTGTGGGTTTATGAATGATCTCTGCATATTATGATATAAAATAGTTTACAAAATTGTTAATTTGGCATGTAATGTAATTGAAAAATGTTTACGCTACTTTTATAAAATTAATGTTTCATTTAGAAATGGAAAAAAGCAGTACTAGGTACTTCCTTCATTTAGTGTACTGCACTAATTGTGGAAACGCCGGACATTAATAAATTTTAAATAAAAAAAAGTTGTTGTGAAGGCGCCGGGTCTAAGCGATTATAAGCTAACAATTCACATTTTAATATTATATCGCAGTTTTTCTTATCACTTTTGGAAAACAAATAAAAAAAATAAAAACCTGATCTATGCCTTTCGTTTAAAAAACCGTCGGTTAGTTTATTCTTTCAATTATATTGATGTCATTTAAAAATAACTTCTTGGAACAATTTCTTTTTTTATGTCAAATAGTTAAGCATGAAATTCTACAAAACTTTTCCTATTTAACAGAATCTGTATTTTCATTCCAAATGATGACAACTATGAAATGCGAATGAAAATAGAATATCCCTAGTAAATGATTGATGCTTTAAATAACATTTAAAACTAGGTTTTGGAAATCAAATTAAAAACTATATGCACGGTTAGTCATCGAATGGAAAAAATAACAGAACAACATTCATAGTAGCATTGTGTGTGAAAGCGCCGGTCACTATTCAATTTATACCTGAAAAAAAATACTGTTGTGAAGGCGCCGGGAAAAACGATTATCAGCAAACATTATTAATGCTACATATTATTTAATATCATATTAAATATTTCCTTTTCCTTTTTTGTTTATTTAATGCACAGTGTGTTACCGTGCTATATTCCCAGAAGGAAATCACAAAATTAATGATTTTTCAGGTTTATTAATTTTAAGAAATTATTTAATTCTAAAATTAAAAGAAAAGGTTAGTTATCTTTGAATTGCCCCGTAGAATAAAGTTTTCAATGAATTACTGATGTGAATTTCTTTTTTCCGATTTCCGGAAAATAGTTCGAGCCTTTAACAATTTAACTTGCCCTCGATAAGTATATTTCGTTTAACCCTCTCGAGATATTTAAAATGGAAGTAAATTAAACTGGAATCTTAGGCTGATTTGAAATTAATTGAATCGACTGTTTGCACTTAAACATCTTCAAATTGCTTAAAAAAATTTTAATTACTTTGGCCACACTCGAAAATTGCTTAACACGTATTGGATTTATATTTTATAGTTGAATAATATTAAAATAAAACTTTGAAAAGTTAATAATGAATTAAACGTTAAAAAAAGAAATATAATTAAATTTTGTTACAGAAGGGAGAAAACCTTTACTATTTGTTGGATTAAAATTTAATCATTAAACTTTTAAAATTCTTATTTAATGTAAAAAAAAAACTAATGATTATTGAAAGAATGAACATAGACGTTAGAAATTGTAAAAGTGATTGGCAATAATGGCAAACTAATAAATATGCAATCGATATTCCATCTCCACATTGTTCTAAAAGTCCAATTGTATATTTGATGCCATCAGGCTTACCTGTGCGATAACCAACTGAACTGAACGTTTTCCATTATAATGCAAATGAAAAAATATTGATGAAAAGGGGAAAAACAAGATTGCATAATAACGCATATCTTTAGCCTCCAACCATAATTAGGGTTTTCGAGAGTTCCCCACACTACCCACAACATGTTTTAAAATTTGATTTTGTTTCCGGTGCGCCCTAAATTTTGCCCGAACTCTATCAGGAATATTTTAGTAAAATTAAAAATTCTTAAAAAAAAAATAATAAAACTAACTGAATTTCAATTTTATAGTTTTTTTTAGTTATAAGAATAACCATTTCAAATTTTGTAACTAGAACATTATTTTATTATTTAAAGTTTAATTGCACTTTATTAGATGACTTGGACAGCACACAATATTCCTGAAACTTTTCTTTTGTGTTTCATAAATGATGTTAATGTGAGAGATTTAATTTTTTTTCAGGCAATAAAGTGCGTATAAAAAGCGAGCGCAACTTTTAATGCTTCATCGTAAATGCGAAACTTTTTTCATAAATTTATTAAAAATGAATAAAAATTAAATTTCATTTTTATTTAATTCATTTTTATTTTCCATTTTTTTTTAATAATAGCTTACAGCTAAGCTAAACTTAAGTTATTACACCACAAATATCTGATGAATTTCAAATATAAATTTATAATTATTAATCAAATCAAAATTTGGTATTCATTTCTTTAAAAATCTTTGATTGCGAAAGATAATTAAACTTAACTGATTTTAATAATTCCTTGAAAAACAATGCTTTATCTAATATTTAAATTGTAGTCTGTGCTGAAAACAAATTTTAACAGTATGTCAATTTGCATTTTAATTGTCAATAATTAATTTCGGTTCATGAAGTTTACATTTTTCCGCTACTAAAACTTATTATTTTGTAATTCTCTTAATAAATAATATTTTATTATAATAGCATGTCATCTTACAAAATTTTCCAAGCAAATATTTAATATTCTGTTTTTAATAGTAATTTCTGCAATGTAGTTCAACGAGTATCACTAACAAACATAATAACTATGCTAATTATCATAAAAACAGAATATAAATTTTGTCTCGGCCGGAGAAGCCGATGAAAGGCAAGCGGGTAATTCGCTAGAGATTTCCACTACAATAATAATAATTAAAGTAAACCCTTTAAAGTCCCGGAGCTAGCTCGGAACACATTTTCCGACGACTCTAATCATTAACTATTAAACGGTTATGGCCATACGCAAACTCAAAGAAAATCAATTTCAGACCGTTAACGAGCTTTCCGTAAGTGAACGTCATCCGTAACCTGTGTTTTTCAAAGTGCTTCGCACCTGCCCTTTGCCAATCTTCGGGCATCGATATTATAAGCACAACATGGAAGAGTTCTTTTTGGATGTGCAATCACGTTTTTCGCTATTGGAATCGATGAGCTTTGCAGAATCCGCCCAAAGATTGCTTTCAGCCGAGCGGAAAAACTGCTCCAGAGTGCAGAAAATAGTAAATTTTTCAACGTTTTGCACGTGTTTGTATTAATCTCCGCTCTGGCTTCAAATTAAAGCTACTTTATGAGTATACCAACCTACATCATTCTTTCGGTCTTTCTATTTTTTTGTTTTTGTTGCTTTATTATCTTTTCATGTGTATTTGATTTAGACGTTCAAGTATTTGGAGGTAATTTCAAAAGGCGCATTCAACGCTCGTAGTCCTTTCAGTGCCCGGTTACACAGAAAGTTTGTGTTCGCTCTTCTCTTATAATAATTAGCAACTGGTTTGCTTTCCGGGAAATTTGCAAGGGCTTCTTTAGAAGTTGGCGGAAAAGGTTATGTGTTTTAAGTTTTGTGATCACGTTTTATAAGGTATTTTTTTAAATGCATGTTTGGCATGATTTACAAGGGTTAACTTTTCAATTACTAATGCTTGGCTGAAATAAGGCTAGTTATGTTTAGTCATTTTATTTTTTAAGTTTGAAAAAACATTTTAAAATATACGTTTTTGAAAAAAAAAATCTAGAAATAATAGTAGGTTGTAAGATATTTTCAAAGTGATTTCGCCCCGTTTATTATAATACTTCCAAAGAAAGGAAATATTGGCTGTTGGCGAAAGGAACCGATTGTATGTCATTAGAACGACCTTAACACCTCACAAAGCTTCGCTCTCAGTGATGGGCTAAGTGAAATTATTTTATTTCATTCCCTCTGAGGAAAATTATGATATACATTTCTTTTAAAATATTTGATTAACAAAGAAAAATCAACTAAATGGGTAATCATCATTCATTTTGAAAAGCAATAACTGAAACTAACAATTTAGCAGTAGCCTTTGCTCAAAACAAATTTTGAGAGTTTTCCATAAATCATAATTATAGTTAAAAAAGAACAAAAATCAAAATCACCTCATCACGAAAAAAATATTGGAGATACAATAAATTTAGATAGAAGTGAATATGTGAGAAATTTTACAGTTCTTATTTCTGCATAAAATGGGAAAAAAATTGAACCGGAGTGCTATTAATTAAGCTGCAATAAAATTCATATTTCAAGTTAATTATGTACTTGTAAATTAGTAATGCAAAAATATGAAAATTGAAAAAATAATATTATAAATTATGTATTAATTTCTATAAAATCTATTGATTTATAATATAGGTATAAATTGGGACAGAGAGAGTAATTAAATTGGAGAGATAGTTATAATTAAACATTTTTATAATATTACCGATTATTTAGTTCCTTCACAATTCTTAAATTAAAAGCTGTAATGAGAATTTTGTTGACAAAAATAGCATTCAAGGTATAGTAACGTTGATAAAATTCTATTAAATTCAAATACACCAACCTGTAACCTGTTGTATCAAATTTAAATTTTGTTTTAACGATTTACATATTAAATTACACGCAAGTGCCTGCTTTTCGCTACTACCAGCCGTAAATATTTTTGAGAGAGTACATCAGAATTAATTAATGTTAAAACCTTTTAAAATGTACTCGTATATTTAATATACCGTACGGCGTACGCTGCAAATATTGTACCTACTCGAATATTAAGATGAAAGGTTTTTTTTTTAAAGCATTCCGTCAATAACATTTTAATATTTAATATATTTTAATGATAAAAATTGAAATTAAAATTTTGTTGATGAAACACTTTTTCTTTAAACTTTATTTATTTCCAAACGTTTAAATAGAGAAAAAAAATATTATTTTTGTAATGTTTAAATTGCAAACGTGGAACTTTTAGTAAATGCAGACTGAACAAACACTTTTATAGATAACATAACAGAGCTTGCACTCTTCTAAGAAGTAGGCAGCGTCTTGTAAGCACTTCTAAGTTTGGTTAGCGAGCGAGTATAAATATAAAAATTCTTCAACAGCTTATCCCTCAAGTACTTGTTCCATGTGCCAAATCCGCACATAACAAGAACATCGTTGGTATGTACTGAATATTCAAGATAACTAGATGTTTAAATTCGAATTTGGTATACTGTGTGTCCCGAGAATTTGTTCCATCAGTAGACTATTATGAAATAATAAAATATAAAGAAGTATTTTTAGGGTCTATTTAAATTTTCTAAAAGTTCTAGCTGATAAAATGCTTTTATTTCCCTAGTACTTACTTTTATTTCAGAATTGAAGTTGGTATTTAATTTTTGTTAAATTAATCAATTTCTGATAAAGTTATTCAAATAACATTAAGTTTTGTCATAAATAATGATTTCATTGCAAATAATTTTTTTTATCATTTGCAGTATGTTTTATTTTTATTTTTTACTTTTTCTATAAAAAAATCTTACTTTCCTAAAAATTTAAGCTCAAAATTTTACTGGCAATTGCAAATCAAGTAAATTTAATAATGAAAAAAATACAGTCTCGGAATATCCTGTATTATACACAGCCGTAATTTATACAAAGAAGTTTTCATGTATCCCTCTAATATGCAGCAATATTCATGTGGTAGGCGAATTCAAAGTAAACACCTTCGGTGAAATAAATTAGTTATTTGGTTATCATTACTGCACCCAGTACTAAAGCTTTCAGTTTCAACACTGCATATTTATAAAATACGACACACAGTATCGCTAAGTATGATTTCGCCTAAAATATTCAATAAATTTTAGTTTATTTTCTTCTTCAAAGACGTATAAATATCAAAGTTATGTTATTTTTAATGAAATCATACTCAGAATAATTAATATTTACACTCACTAAAAATGTATTTCCTTTGGTACATCATACTTATAGAGAAAGCCAAGAAATTTTCTGAAATAATTATGTAATATGTAAATTTTAAAATCTAAATAAAATTTCATCTCGTTAACTTGATACAAAATTTTTAAAATTTTAATTGGATTTTTTTTTTCTAATTTGAAATTAAATAATATATAATAATTTTTTTAACTGTATTTATGGAGCACACTATATGAGCGTATAAGTAAGTGAAAGCTCGTAGGGGTGCTTTATAAAGGGAAAATAAAGAAAATATTTTTCTTGCGTTGGTGGCTCAATTTTAATAAACTTTTCCTCTTTTTCCCATGTTCAATGCACTTTTTGTGTGCTAATGTTTTTGTTGTTGGCGCGTGGAATAAAAAAGCCCGTGCTTTGAATTTAATTTTCCGTTGATTGTGGTTTTTGCCTTAAAGCTCATTACATTTTTATTGTCTGCCTATGATGTTTTCATTTAATTTCAAGATCGACCGCTTGTTATTATTGCGAAATATTGCAGCAGTTTTTTTCTGAATTGGAAGAAGAATAAAATTCATTGTTTGTTTTAATTTCTTTTTGGTTATCAGCAATAGTAATTATTTTTAAAAGAATTTAGATATATAGGAATATTTTTTTCAATAATTATGAATACATTTTATCTAACGAACATTTTCATTATGCGGAAAATGAATATTTAAAAAATATTTTTTGTTAAAATATAATATTAAAAATGATATTAAACTTATTTTTATTTTCAATAAGTAATTTAAAAAATATAAAGTCTCATTTAAAATAATGAAGCTGGTAAAAACTTATTATCGGAAATGCATCTTGTAAAAAATGCCTTCAGCTCACCTAATCGATAAAATAATGTACTGAAAATTTCAAACTTTATGTTATTTAAAATTTCAACAAATTTTAACAGACCGGTTTAATCAATTACCCGGTAAGAGAAAGCCAAAGCAATTCTAAATTTTTAAGCAATTTACAGATGTTTAAGTGCAAACGCTCAATTCAATTAGTTTCAAATCAGGTCGCGATTCCGGTTTAATTTACTTCCATTTTAAATATCCCGAGAGGGTTAAACGAAATAAATTTATCGAGTGCAAGTTAAATTGTTAAAGGCTCGAACTATTTTCCGGAAATCAGTAATTTTTTTTCACTTCAGTAATTCATTGAAAACTTTATTCTACGGGGTATTTTAAAGATAACTAACCGGTTCTTTCAATTATAAAATAAAATGATTCCCAAAAATTAAGAAATCAATAAGAAAAAATTTTGATTTCTTCAAAGAAATATCCGTTTAAAGTGATGATTAACTTGTATCTGTAATACACTATGCATTAAATAAACAAAATACGAAAAGGAAAAATTTAATGTGATATTAAATTACATTCAGCATTAATATTGTTAGTTGATAATCGTGTTTACCGGCGCCTTCACATCAGAGTTTATTTTTTCAGATATAAATTTAATAGTGCCCGGCGCTTTCACACACAATGCTACTATGAATGTTGTTCTGTTATTTTTCCCTTCGATGACTAATCCTTCAAATTGGTTTTAATTTGTTTTCCAAAACCTTGTTTTAAAGGTTATTTAAAGCAGCATTCATATGTTGTGTGTTCCATTTGGATTTGCATCTCATAGTTGTCTTCATAGGTAATGGAAATAGAGATTCGGTTAAATAGGAAAAGTTTTGTAGAATTTCAAGCTTAAGATATTTATGTTAATAAAAATTGGATATATATTTTAGTTAGATTATCCTGAAAAATTGACAATCGTCTAGTAGTTTGTTTTTAAATTACATGAAAAGTATTTGAAACAGAAAGAAATAAAATCCCAATCAAAAACAATAGAAATCAAATTAATTAAAAAATAAAATTACTTTATTTTTGTGTTAAAAATGATCCTTTCTAGTTTTTTTTTTTTTTTTTAATAAAAGGCATAGTAATCGCAGGTTTATGCTTTTTTAAACTTAAGTTGTAAAAAAAGCAACTTTCTTGTTATTAATTTATTTTTACCCGGCGCTTTCTCATATAAATGTAGTACTGGTTTTTCCTTACAATGGCATACCGTGCATCTACTTTTAAAAATAATTTGTTTCTAAATGAAACAACAATTTCATAAACTTAAACTAAAGAATAGAATAAATGATTTAATAAAAAATTATCGGTAGCAATGATATTTTATTTAACGAAAAGAAAATGGAATATGTCTCTTGATTGTATCCCGAATTATCCCGAAAAAAGTGAAAACCGTCGAATTTTTGGGCAGTTAATTTTGTGAAAGCAATTTAATATAAAAATGAAGGTTCAAGTAGACATTTTTAAATGAATTGAAAATAACAAAAAAAAATTACATAGCTTTCTTGGTTTTTCTAATTAGAATTAAACTTATCTTCTTCTTTTAATTGAAAGGCATAGTTAAAAAAATTCAGGGTTCGATTAATTTTATGATTTAAATTATAGTAACTGTTTTTATGATGAATACTGATTAATTTTCTGCTTCAAATAAACTTATGCGACGTACATTATGAACTTTAAGGATTGTCTAGCTTAGAAATTGATACTTTAAACTTTCGAATGAAATTATTTTACTTAAAAAGAAATCGAGGAAAACTCATCGAATTTTATCTCGCTCCACGATCTCTAATAATTAATTGTGTCATTAGGTAATGCCGCCGTCGCTTATGCCTTTCACAAGTAATGAAACGGAGAAAAGCGCTGAAAAATTCCTGGAAAATGTCTTCAGAAAAGAGTCGACTTTTAATGTGAGTGCATAAATTCTTTTTACTCAAATAAAGTTCTAATTGAAACAAAAAACGAAATTAATTAGTTTCCCAACTTGAAAATATTAAGCTACGATAAATGGGTAATTTTTTTTGTAAAGTCGTTACAAAACCACAAAAACTGCTGGTGGAAATTCCATTTTAGTGAATATTTTTTCATGCAAATTTCATGAATATTTAAAATGTATTTTGTACAGTAAATAAACGAAAACTAAATTAAAATTAATTAACAACAATAAAATAAAACCCAAAAATATGCGTTGCGGCGGCAGCGCGAGTTTCGCTCCAAATATAATAACTCTTTGCATATTCAAACGGCATACGGGAGGGCATTTGCTGAGAACGCTCGGAGGACTCGCAGAGAAAAAGGATAATAAGTATTTATTCGAGCGCTCAACGGCATTCATGTCAACGGTTTTACATGCAGTCAACACAAAGACGTAACGGCCATAATAATAAAACGCGTGTGAAATATGAACGGGGAAAATATTCATCCTCGGAGACCGTCTTCATTCATCCCCTTGCTCGGCCGGTCCTTCGAGATTCGCGAGTCCTGACAGGACTCTCCGTGTCGCGAAGCCATCGGTCTCCTCGCACAGGATGAATATTTAAATCTTAAGTATCGTTTTTCATATCAAATAGAATAATGAATTCTTTTTTTTTTTAATATGCAAATTAAATTAATTGGTTATCTTTGAAATGTAAGATTACTACGTAAATTGGCTCTAAAAATAAAATGAATAAATTTATTCGTTTCGATATTGTCTTTTTTTTTTGCTGTTGGCATTTCAACTTTTTTATCCCGGATGAAAGTTTTTACGTTGCAATGGGCGGTATTTTCAAGGAAAATTTGCATTGCTAACAATTTTGTTTTTTGTTTTGTTTTATTATTTATGCGAATTTAATTTTCCTTTGGTAACTCTGCTCGAATGGGCGGATTATTGAAGAACAAAAGGGATTCGATATTATTTAAGCTTTGGTTACGTCTGTAGATCGAAGTTGTTCGTTTGCTTATTGCTCATCGTTTTCTGTTATTTTCTTGCAAATTAATTTTAATTATTAATTCCTCTTTTCGCCGAAAATTCAGAACGATAATATGAGCAACTATTAAATTAATATATTTATTATAAATAAACATATCAAATTATCAAGTAATATTTGGTTTTGTTCGATTAAATAAATATTATTTCATTGATTACTAATTAAATAGCTTAGGGGGTTGTAACTAGTAAACTAGTTATTTTAAGCTTCATTAATTAAAGTTATTATTTGTTTACTGTTTTGTTATGCTTAACTAACTTTAAAATTTTTAGAATTATTTGTTTAAAAAATATTATAAAATAAGAATTTATTATTTCACCATCAATTCGCATCTTTTCAATAATTGGATTTATTAAAAAGAAATCACGAAAATACAATAATTATCTAAAAATTATACTACAATCATTTCCGTACCGATAGTTCGCAATTAATATCGACAAAAATTTTAACATATAATTCAATATTCAATTAAAATTTTGTAATAAGTTCAATTGCATTACCATTCAATTAGTTTGCTTTTTAATTGAATGAATATTAAATAATTATTAACTTAATTTAATTTTGTCATTATTTTTTATTATTGTCAATTATTACTTTTTTTTAATGAGTTTTGGTTGAACTTTTCAATTAATTCTCTTTTTTTTTTTTTTGTAATTTATTACATTTATCTATAATGTTTTTAATTAATATTCCTTTTTTTAATTAATATGCGAATGTTACTATTGACGGTAATAAAGCTTAATTAAATGTTTATTTTAATTATGTTTAATATTTTTTAAACAAAAATAATAATTTATTTGGAAAGTAATTTTCATATACCGGGTTACACAAATTTTACAATCTGCCCTGCCATTTATTTATTTTTGAATCGATTATTATTAAATTTCGTATTCATTCCTAAGAAGACAGTTTCAATTGAACTGGATAGTTGCCATTTTTGCATCACTTCAGGTTTCACCGGAAATTGCCCAAATTTTTGATCATGAAATGGCAACACTGCATTTTTTTAAAAATATTTTAATATGTAAATGAAGCACGCCAATAAAATGCCCTAAAAGTAAAATTATAAAACGGAAATTATTAATTTATATGTGCTTTCTAAGCGGCGAGTGTATAATGCGGAGCGAAGGAGCAAAATTGAATTCGCAGCGAATTTCTTCGCGTCGTATGTTCTGTACGTTTAATTTTCATAAAACGTGTAAATTGTTCGAAGGGCATAAACGAGTAAAGCGTCGGAATTGGAATGCAAAACGCCATCAGAAGCAACAACTATAGTAATAAACTCCTCTTATCTTTGAATATATATTTGTTTAGTGCCACGTTAAATTCACCATTTGTTCGTGTCGAGCGTTCAAACTTTCCAACAAACGCCAAATATGAAAACCGAAAAACCAATTTGCACAAGCGATAATTGTTTTTTGTCACTCTCTATCTATGTTAGAACGATGCAATGAAACAGCATAAATCGGACAGTCCTGTTGGACCGTTTTGTAGCGCAAAAGTTGCACAAGTTTGCAACGGGTGAAAAGCTGCATTATTTTCCCGGGTGACTGATGGCATTATGTTTTTAGGAAATCCGACAGGGATTTTCAAAGTAAAATATTTGTCACATTTTGTTCACATTGTTAGAGTTGCTTTAAGGTTTACTTACAGTTTGTCGATTCATGAATCATATGGCTTACGGGGGAGAATTGAGTTTTATTTAAATTTTCCATTAATTTGCGTCAATTGCATTGAAAGTTTAATAGTCGGGTGGAGGTAAATGTTATTTGTTTAATCATTTATTAAATAATTCAATTCTAAAGGTTGAAAAGCGTAAAATCGAATGTAAGACCGGTCAGAATTATTTGTGTGCTTAGGTCTGAATGTCAAATTTTATTGTATTCTTCTTCACTGATTAAGGAAAATAGCAGATTTGTTTTCACTATTTAATTTTAAATTACAACCAGAAATATTAAAAAAAAATTTTTTGGCGACCTCTGTTAATTACATTTAAATAAATCGAATTAAATTAAAATAACACAGTGATCAAATAAGTTGTTATAATTACCGTTAAAAAAATAAGTGGGAAATTATTATCGAACAATTTTAGAAAATTCTCTGAAATTTTGGTAGTTAAAATAAATAAAATTTCCCTGACTGAAAACCAATGGTCAGAGCTTGAATAAATATGAATAAAAAAACATTTCCGGAATTGAAAACGCCTAATTAATTATTTTTTAGTAAATTTCAGTGCATTTTATATAAATAATTAAATAAGGAAAAAGGAATGCGGAAATCGGTATAGCAATGGCTAATATTAATAAAATTAAAGTGTTTTCCGAGAAGAGTAAAATGCGGAAGTTGAAAACCGATTTAATTAAACGTCATCGAATTACAAGCGTCCGAACGTAACTTTTTTTATTCTCAGATCAACTCCTAGTGGCACGTAAAACCGTCGGTTCCATTGAGAAATTATCAGAATGTTTAGGTGGAACAGATAGCTAATAAGCGGCAGAGCACTGGCACGAGATAAGTGAAAATGAAATTCGCACTCTAAGTTCCGCCATAAAAATCCCTTAACTAACTCGTTATAGTGCTGTTATCGTTTCATTAAATGTACATTCTGCGCACCGGACCTCAAGGGACTAACGAAACTGTCCCTCCGGTTCTATTAAGTACCTATATTAACAAATAAATTGTGCAAACTTTCCACACCCATTCCTTTCTATTTGCGCCTTTGGTGTTGCTTTTGCTTGGCTTTTTGCACAACTTTTGCGTTTTATTTTCCACTTTTTGCACGGTTTCGCTATTTTGTGTTGCTTGTTTTGCTTTTTCGCTTAGTGTGTGCTCTCTGTATGCGCTAGTGAATATTTGCTATGGCTGAAACTGTGCTTTGCGTAAATGTAAATAATAAAGTATGAAAAATGATACCAGACTGACAACAATAATGATCCAATAACCAATATTTGCATGTAATTTTATTCAGAAAGTGCAAACAATGATACCCCCTGAGACTCCTCAGTGCTCAAACGAAAAAAAAAATAATGCTACGAAGATATTGCTTCTTCGTCGGCTTCTTATTTTGCTTTATATATTGTTATTTAAATTGTGTAGTTTATTTGATTTTTTTACTTGTGTTGTGGCTTATTAAATTTTGCTTCCGTTGCTGTTTATTGAAATGACTGCAATATTTCTATAGTTTTAAATGAAATATTATCAAATTAATCTTTATTATTTTTTAATAGTTATATATTAAAGAAATTATTAAATTTTAGTTTATGAAAGCTCTTGCTGGGGTTTTATAACTTTTTCCTGTTTTAGTATTTAATTTGTTATTTAAACGTTATCATATAATACTACTTTCCGGATTATTATGTATTAGTAGTCACTGTATTTTTCTGTGCTTTGAAAAATGTGGTTTTATTAAATATTACATCACAAACTATAAAATTTATTCGCTAAGGCTAAGCTATAAGTAATAATTTAAAATGCATTTTTTCTACCTACTTTTTCTACCTTTTCTTTGACTTTTCTACAAATTTTTATACACAGGGTGACAACGGATTTAGACGCACCCATTTCATTTTTTTATTTACCAACCGATTTTTATAAAAATTGGTACACTTATATAAGACAATATTTCCGATTCATTGACATAAATTTCAAATTTTTACCACTTCC
>JASKGO010001180.1:0-14442 GCA_030556065.1 Holobus sp. GC000080
AAGTTAAATTAAATAGATTACATTTTTTCTCGATATTTTGAAAACTTAAAAAGTTAGGTCAAAATGCAATTATATTACGGAACAGTAATCAATCATCATTATCAATTACTGATTGTTTTGTTCTATGATATGATGAAAGGCAAAAAGAGGCAAATTATGTAATAATAGGCAAATTTCCACCTTAAATTTAATTAAAAAGCCAAAATTGAAATTTACAATCTACTAAAAATTACAATTTCCTGAAAGTATTTTGTCAATTAATAATATAAACAATAATATTCAACCAAGAAATGTTATTTTTAATTTAAGAAAAAAAGGACATTTTGCATCAAATAAACGGCCGCTTTCCTTCCGGACGCTTGATAGCCATAATGGGTCCATCCGGAGCCGGGAAAAGTACCCTTTTAGACGTGCTGAGCGGCTACAGGATCAGCGGCATTCAAGGCACTGTTTTGACAAACGGCAGCCGCAGAGACCTCAACGAATTTCGCAAATTGTCCTGTTACATTACGCAGGACGACCGCTTGCAACCATTGCTGACCGTTATGGAAAACATGATCATAGCAGCTGACCTAAAACTTGGCACTGATGTGTCTCTGACCGAAAAAGAGGACATTGTAAGTACACCAGAAAATTATCGCTTTTCGTTAAAAGCCAAATACAACAAAACAAAAAAATACCATTAAAATATATAGAATAACAAATCATAAACCGGTAATTAATTAACTGCTTTTTCACTTCGATTCGAAAAAATATCGAACAAGGCCAAACGCGGCGGCGATTGAAACCTTGCAAAAGTTGCTAAAAAGTAAAATGCGTTGCGCGTGCAACAAATTACCGCTGACCGATGCGAAAAATTGCGCCTCCGCTGTCCATTCCGCACCACTTCGCCAATAAATGCGGAATTTCGTTGTTGTTGTTGCCATATAGAATGTAAATTTGTTTACGCACTTTATCTTAATGAGTCGATAAAGATGTAGTAAATGTTTTAATGCTCTAAATGTTAATGACTAGCTTGTGCTTCTTCTTCTTCTTCTTCTTCTTCTTGTTCTGCAAGCGGTGGAAAAGCGATGATAAAAGCCCATAAATCGAGCATAAGAATAGAAACAAAGTCGTGTGCCGAGAGCACTTTTCTATCGGCTTCCATATTTATATTGATAACGAAGCGAATAATTGAATAATATAATGTTGAGCTTATCGTTGCAGATACAGGAAATTTTATGCACTTTGGGACTGTATAAGGCGCGACACACGAGAGCTGCGCGACTTTCCGGAGGACAGAAAAAACGGCTGTCCATCGCTTTGGAATTGGTTAATAATCCTTTAGTTATGTTCCTAGATGAACCTACAACGTATGTTAATTTGTTTTTTAACTATTCTTTTTTTTTTAGTGTTCTCTCTTTTAATAACAGCTATTAAAACGTAATTATAAATTGACGTAAATATTTCAACTTTGTATTGCTTTGGAATTTCAAGAAACTTTGTTTTGTTTTTAATTGAATAGTTAAAAAAAAAATTCAAATGAATTTTCATTGCAAAAAACAACTGAAAATTGTGTTTTAAAATATTATTTGATTCTTTAAATGGTTTTAATTTTTTAATGATGACTTTAGATTTTATTTTTAAATTTAAAATTATCCAAAACTTAAATAAAAGCTTTACTAACAAAATTTCCGCTGTAGCAAATATTTCTGTTGATAAACAAAGCAAAAATTCAAATAATTTATTATTAGTTTAACCTTTAACATTCCTTAATAATAATAAAATAAAATATAAAACATTGAAAAGATTCTATTTTTTGTTATAAATAAAACAATAAACAAATAATAAAAAATAACAAAATTTAAATAAAACAAATGTTTAAAGAAAAAAAATCAGATCAATTTATAAATATATATCGAATTGACATTAAAAAAAGCAAAAAAAGAAAAAATTAAAAACTTGACGACCTCTAAAAAACATAAGGAAGTTTTTTTTTTTAATTTCCTGTTCTTCCGTTTAATCCGTTCAAATTTAAAAATTTCCACATGAAAAATAAATCAGATTTCTCCTAAATATAAAAAGATTAAAAATAAATTAAAATTACGCAATGAAAACACAAAAAAAAAGTTAATTTAAAATAAATTTCAGAGGTTTAGACAGCGCATCTTGTGCACAATGCGTAAGACTATTAAAAGTTCTCGCTAGACAAGGCCGCACAATTGTCTGTACGATCCATCAGCCTTCTGCTTCCCTCTTCCAACTTTTCGACCAAGTTTACGTCCTTGCCGCCGGCAAGTGTTTGTACCAAGGAGGAACCGAACAGCTAGTGCCATTCTTGGAAGACGTGGGATTTCCCTGTCCCCAATACCACAATCCTGCTGATTTCGGTATTTACCAAAAAATTCTCACAAAAGAAAAAAAAGTGGAAAAAGTCCCAAAAAAATTAATTATTTAAAATTAAAATTCCAGTAATTGAATTAGCAAGCGGAGAATACGGTTTGGACAAAGTGGACAAAATGGTCAAAGCAACCGATAACGGCAAATGTACTAGTTGGATGCTGTATGCTAATGAATTGCCTACAAATGAAGAACTTCAAGGTACTTAAAAAAAATTCCTTATGAAAAAATCATAAAAATAATTGCATTTGTTCTAGCAATGTTCAAAAGTGATAAAAAGAAAAAGAACAATTCGTTGCACGCGACAAATTCGTGGCAGCAGTTGAAAATTTTGCTGGCCAGGGGTTTCTTAAAGGCCAAACGCGATTCCGTAAGTGATTAATAATTACACAAAAAAAAAATATATTATCTCTAAATTTGTACCCTAATTAATTTCCGAATTTTGTTTTGTTTTGTACTTTCTATCAGACCTTGACATATATGAGGATCATGGTTAATCTGTTAACCGGAATTATGCTCGGTACGCTTTATTGGCAAGCCGGCTCAGACGGATCTAAGGTCTTGGATAACTATAATTTACTCTTTTCCATTCTGATGCACCATATGATGTCAACTATGATGTTAACTATTTTGACGTGTAAGTTTTGCCATTGCGACCTTAATGAAATCACTCGAGCGGGAAATAATACGAAGAAACAAAGTTTGCAATTATTTTTAGCTTGATTATACTGTTTTTTTCTTTTTGGGATCTTAAACCTGTTTTTTTTTTTTGTGAAGAAAAACAACAAAAACATAACAAAAGTAATTAAGTGTTGAATGGAAATTTTATTTATTGATGTTGGTTGTTGAAATTGTTGTTGAAATAAAATGTAATTGTTCGTTATTACTGACAAACAAATAATCGATTAATATTACTTTTTATGAGCAGTTTTTTGTTCTGTTCTTGTTTGTTTTATTAATTAATTAAATGTACTTTAAAATGAATTTTACTTTTTCTAAAACTTTATTTATTTCATTTTAATTTTTCAATGTAAAAAAATTCAATTTCTTTCATTTTTTTCTAAAAAAATATTTAATTTCTTTTCTTGTTTCAGAAAAAAATATTAAATTATTTGTATTTTTCTAACAAACAAAAATATTTTACTTTAATTATATATAAAAAAATAATTTATTTAAAATTAAAATAAATTTATTGAAAATAGGAAAACTAAAACAATAATAATTATTTTATATTTCAGTCCCAAATGAAATGAACACAAATAATCAAATAATATTACTTTTTATAAGCAGTTTTCTTTTCTTTTCTTGTTTGTTTTAATAATTATATAAATTTACTTTAAAGTTAATTTAACTTTTTCAAAAACTTTATTAAATTCATCTTATTTTTTCAATAGAAAAAATTAAATTTCATTTATTTTTCCTAATAATTATTAAATTTATATCAATTTCTTTTAATGTTTCAGAAAGAAATATTAAATTATTTGTATTTTTCTAACAAAAAAAAAATAATTAATTTACTTTAATTATATAAAAAAATGAATTTAAAATTAAAATTAAATTATTGAAAAAATGAAAGCTAAAGAAATAATAATTATTTTATATTTCAGTCCCAAATGAAATGAACGTCTTAACAAAGGAGCATTTCAATCGATGGTACTCTTTGAAAATGTACTACGCTTCAGTCAATATTGTCGATGCACCCTTATAGGTAAACCAATTAACAAAATTAAACTAAAAAAAAAAAAAAAAAAACTAATTGAAAAAACATAATTTTAGGTATTTTGCTGTTTGATATTCAGCGTAGCAATTTACACAATGACAGGACAACCACCAGACATGACCCGCTTCTGGATGTTCTCCGCCATAAGCACTTTGGTTGTCTTCGTCGCCCAAAGTTTCGGCCTAATGATTGGCGCTGTCTTTAATGTTACTGTAATTAATCAATTTATAAAAAAAAAAATACCAAAAAATATTAATAATTGAAATTATTTTAGAACGGAACATTCTTAGGACCAACGCTCTCGGTACCGATGATGATGTTTGCTGGCTTCGGCGTGCGTCTTAAAGATTTACCACCCTACCTGTATTGGGGCAGTTACATTTCGTACTTGCGTTACGGTCTAGAAGGACTAGTCGATGCAATCTACGGGATGAATCGCGAAACCATCGATTGTCCCGAGCTGTACTGCCACTTTAGATATCCGTCGCAATTCTTAGAGGAAGTGGACATCAAGCCGGGACAATTCTGGAACGATATTATTTGTCTTTCTCTGATCCTGTTTTTCTTCAGGATCATAGCGTACGTCTTACTTAGATACAAATTGGTTGCTCAAAGATAGATTTAAAGCTGCCGAAAAAAAATAATGAGACTCGGGTTATTTATTTGATATTTTTTATTATATAATTATGTCTTTTATGATACTTTACTTAGAGATCAGGGTTTAGTAATGATTGATAGTATTTATATTGCAATTTAATGATAGGGAATTAATTGTAACAATTTTTGCAACAATTACGGCTGTGCTTTGAACACAATGCAGTTTTTACTATTACAATACTTGATGTGTATATTTTAGAAATTTTAAATTGTTAATTTATTTTTTACTGACAATTATAAACTTATAATGCAATAAAAAAAATATATTAAAAATACAAATAGTTAATTTTTAAAATTTAAATTTCAGTGTCTCTTTAAATTCAGTTAAATGGAGATAACATAAAGAGAAATTGTTTTTTATTGGTTTTATAATTATTATTATTCTTAAAATTCATTTAAAATTATTCTTAATATTAGAAATTTAGTAATAATAATTAATAATAAGTAATAAGTCTTTAAAAGTGAAGATTTTAAATATTTTTTCCTCTTTTGAGCAAATAGAATAAAAGAAAATCAATATTTTTCATAACAAATTAAAATATAATTTCATGGCAATAATATTTTCTTTAATTAAGCAAAAAAAATGATTAAACAATATTTTTATTTATTAAAACTTCAAAAAAAAAAAGGCTTGATGATGGATTCATCGACTTTACGTAAGTTTTGCTAAAATTTTTACCAATTTTTATGTGAAAAACCATTAAAAATGATTTATGAAGAGCACATCACATCACATCACATCACATCAGGAACAGATTTCATTCTTCGTTTCATTTTTTACGACTCGTTACAAATTGAATTAGCTTTTTCTCTCGTATTTCTTCGTGTTCTCCCATGCGCTCTCTATTAATTAAAATTTGCCGCAGTCTTTTAAAAACCATTATCATAAAACCAAATTGATCATTTAAATCGTTAATACAATTTACGTAATGTTTTCTGTTTCACATCATGAAACCTATAATTGCAGCCGATGTAAATATTTTACATACTACAAAATAATAAAAACAAGAACAAATTATGTAAAAAGTCTACTTGCTTCTAAGGAAATGGTAATGTCTTAATTTGTTATGTAAAGTTTTTCCCCTGGAAATTTAGTTTATTTAATTAGTTTATTTCGAATTTAATTCACAATTTTAAAATTTTATGTAAATTCAATTTCACTAATAAAAGTAAAATGTTTATTAAATATTTAAAAAGCTGATTAAATTTTAATTTAAAATGACACTAAAAACGTTGCTCTAAATTAATTAGTTCAATTGTTATTGATTTTTTTGTGACCGCCTTTTATTAGGAAATTTATCAATAAATATGGTACTTGAAAATTTGTTTACAACTCCTGTAGTAGAAATCTAATTTCAATAATTTTTTCATGAAATTATTGCAAATTAAATTACCTTTAAAAATTATAAACAAAAATTAAATTTAAATAATTGTATGATTTTATAAAAAAGCAAATTCATTTATTACAAAGAAAAAAAAATCAATTTTTAAAACTAAAAAATAATTTTAAAGTACTTACAAATTGTTGCGTTGCCCAAAACCGAAGAATTTCCCAATCTGAAACCAAAAAAATTAATAATTAATGTAGTAGAAATCAAAAATCAATCAATAAAAAAAAGGTTAAAAAATGCATTTTGCAAGAATTCCTTTGCATAACTATAAAAACAAAAACAAGCTTCATCGTAATTCAGCAAGTGTTTCAACTTTGCCACACATTAAATTACCATATTTTCATTTTCGACAAGATTTTTAAATTCTTATTAATTGGAAATCAAAAACCGAGAGTGAAATTGACAAGAAACACGAAAGAAAATTACGCAAATATTAAAATTATTGGAGAAATCAATCACAATGAAACTGAGAAGATCGCAGGTGGTAAAACCGACCATCAGCCTCAAGGGTAGGGGGATCCAGTGTCTCGATTTAAATCGACTTATCAAACAAAAAACAATTCCGGCCACAAGAGACGCGAAGAAGAAGAAGAAAAAAAATTGATCTCACGTGTAGTAGGCATATATATATATAAACAAACTTTCGTCTTGGATGCTCTTCAGTTCAGCACCAGTAAGTGGTGAAGATGGTAGTTGTTACAAATCCTGCTGCTGTAATTAGTGGTAACAACTTCAAGATGCGTTTTTCGCACATTTTACTACTGGTGAGTGCCATCATAATTATTTCTTTTGTTATTTGTTATTTGAAAAGTTCAGACAAAATTAACGGCACCCGGAGATAAACGGAGAAAGTGAATACCGGAAGAACGCGTTTTGTTTGCCGATAATAAAAATCATTTCAATTTGTAATGCTAACAAATTGACAGCAGCTAATTAGAGCACTTAATTTATATTTTCTAAATAGATAAAATACAATGGAAAAGTGTTGCAAATAATTGCAACTGAAACCGGTAGTTTTTAATAAAGAATACAAAGACTTATTGAATCTTGCAACAGATCAAAGAAAAGAAGTGTCATATGGCAATCGAGCGGAACTGGTTTGGAATTTCGGAATTTCGAAACCCGTAATCTCTTCATTAATCACGCAAAACTTAATTGACGGATATTTCACGGACGCATCTTCAATCTGTTGTTGCTTCCAGCTTAATTTTTTTTTCTTAACTTTCCACTGCCGGAAACGCAAAAAAAAATATTAAAAATAGTTGAAAGCGATAGTCTCTTCGGAGTTGACAATGTTTACGAGTTTTTAATTTTGTTTACACATTCGCAGCAATAAGTCGCGTTGCATAATGCAGCGGGGAAATAATTAATTGACGAAACGCGAAAGAGAGCCAACGATGAAATGAAATTCTCACACGCCTCCATTACTATTACTACTTACTACTTACTTCTAAACAGATCTGCATTGTGCTTATTTTATGATTATAGCTTTTATAATCCATAAAGGTACCTGAGATCACATTAATTAAAATGTGCAAGTAGTACAGGCAATAATTTACCGACTTTCTTGGCGGCAAACAGAGGAAATGACGTTTTTATAATATTAATTAATGCTTGAACACATTAATGATACATTTAAATCCAAGAGAAATGCTTGCTGCAATTAATTGGCGATAACTTTGTCATTAAAATTAACAACAACGGAATAATTTTAATTTCCTAAAAGAATTTTTAAAAGCCTTTAATTATAGTATTCTAAATTTATTGCAGTTTGAGAATAAGGAAATTTAGTTTTCGGGAATTTAATAGTTTGAAACACCACATAATAGAATATGTAATATTGGAATTAAAAGAAAGTAATGTTCGTCCCAATACAGCATCCGCGGAGAATGTGTGGTGAAAGTAATCAGACCACACCAGGTGGCGTAAAATTTATTTAAAAAATATTTAAAACTGACAAACAGTTACCAATAGCAATTCTATATTTTACAGTTATTTGCGTTTTTTCGAATTTCCGAATTTAAAATTTAATTTATTATTATTGGCAAATAAGTTAAATTGATATCTTAGCGGAAATTGTCTTATTAAACGGTTTTCACACAATAATAATGATATCCTGCACTTCAAATGGAAACAAGGCGCACATTATAATAGCTTCCTTTCTCCATATATTCTCCACAGCAACAACAACAACAGAAGCAGCAAAAAAAAAAAAAGAATGTTTTCGTTCTAATCGAATCGAGATTGGATTAAGATATGCATCTTCCTTACGTCACGTTACAGAAAAAGGATAGTTAACATAATATTTTACATAATATTAAGTAATGGAAGCACACTCGACATCAGACATAAATCTAATTCTGCATTTTTTTTGTGGAATCTTCATTTCTTTACATTGTACACCTAGATATAATATATTGAAGAGCGCCGAGGAGAAAGTTGGCAAACATCTCTAATAAATATTAGCCATGTATAGTGTACAAATGCGCAATTACCGAGATTGTATGCTCGAGATTAATGGTTTCATTCAGTTTATATCATCCTGCAGATTCTTCTATTTTTTTTTCTTCATTCTAAATTTTGCTTGCTTTTTGTTTTAGCTATTCGCATTGTATGCAATCGCGCTCGCTGATGCGAAAACAACGAAGAAATCAGCAGAAAAAGAATCGGCGGTCGCCAGCGAAGAGAACAACACTGAGCAGAAAGCCATCATAGCCATTGAAATCATCAATCCGAATGAGAATGCCACCAAAGACGGTAAAGGACGCAAAAGAACAATCGAACAAGCTTTAGGCTACGGCATACCTAATGGTTACCAAAGTTTCTTCAGTGTCAAACCCAAACCGCCGAGATACGAAATGTACAAGTATACCGAAGACATACCTGCTTTTAAGAGCAATAATTACAATTACCATGCGCCGTCCAATGGGAAATTCTATCCGCGCAAACCGCAAAGATTTCAAGCGCCTAATCAACCTAATCAACAACAGCAACAAAGCAGAGGACACACGAATTATCAAGTGCAGAAATCGATTCAATACGAATTAGGACATTCCGCGCCGATTTACATTGCTCCTAAGGCTGCCCCAAATTTGCAGCAGTATTATCAGCACGGTACCACTTTGTTTTCCACCTTGGATCAGAACGGGGCTGTCGGTGGTTTAAGTTCGGAAGCCCCGGCTAATCATGGCCCAATGGTACCGGTCATTATCTTGAGGGTCTACACTAATCAATTGCAGGACGGAGCTTTGCATCCTAACATTCCGCAAAGCCACCCATATGCCAATTTGAACAATTTAGATTTGAGCAGTTTGCTGTCGAAATACGTGACGCAGCATACTGAACAACAGCAGCAGTATCATCAACCAGAGGTTCAATCAGTTGTCCAACCTGCCGTTCAACCAGTTCAACAAACTCCTCAGCAATATGAAACACCACCTGCTGAATACGGTCCTCCAGTTCATCAAAATCAACAGTACCAGCAAGTGGATTACCATCAGCAAGAGCCCGGTCTTTTAACTGGCGAAAACTATCCTGATGATGCGCACACAAAAGTGATATTTCATAAAAAAGTACCGCAAGCGCAAAATTCCTACGAAAATCCGGGACAGAAGTTTAAAATAACAATACCGGCTAATACTTTCTCGAAAGTGGAAATCCAAGATCATACTGCTTACAATGCAGAGCCGGAAAATCAACAGCAGGTTGAATACCAAGTACCGGAACCTCAAGTTCAGGTTCAGCAGCAACCGCAGTATTATTACCATCATCAACAGCAGTATCAACCGGTTGAAGATCCGAATCAGCAGTATCAGCAAGTGGATTTAGGACAACAGAATCTTCAGTATTATGAACAACCCATTGGACATCAGCAATATCAACAGCAGTATTTTGTTCAAAGTCCTTTGGTGGTGCAATATCAACAGCCGCATCAGCAAGGAAATGCTGCTGAGGAACAGCATCATCAGCAACAGCAGCAATCTTTTATTTATTCGACGCCAGAACAAGGCAATGAGAATCATAATTACAGTATTATCAAGCATTCCAATGATGCTGGCAGAGATCTGCATCCTAAGGTCTTCAATTACCATGCACATCCGCAAACGCAGTATACGCAACATGCGCACAAGCAGAGGTCCACGCCGAAAAAGAAGAGGTCAAGAAGTCCATTAGCGCCGTTGCTTGCGAAGAGAGAACAAGTAAAAGTGAAATCTGAGGAAAATTAATTATGCAGACTGATTGAATTATTTCGTATTTTTTTGTTTTTGTTTTTTGTAATTTGTTTAATGTAGTTTTTAGTAGTTAAAGTTAACTTTGTGCAATATATTATAAGTTATAAGTATTATTTTTTGTTTGTTTCATTTCATTGCATTGCTTTAATTTGTTTTTTCACAAATTGGTTATTTGTTTAAGAAAATGAAATAAATTAAACTTTTAATTATTGTTTTTGATTTTGTTTTCAATAAAATTAATTGAAGAATTTATTATTTATGTAAAAAAATATTTTTTTTAAATTACAGCAGATAAATAATTAATGAAATAATATTAAAAAGCAATCTATTGACAAATAGCAAAAGCAACAATTAGAAAGTAATATATCTTTTGAAATAACTGCAATAGATGTTTTCAATTTCGTTTTACTTCAAAGTTCTGTCTAATAGATGTCGACTTTAATAAATAATTATAATAATTAAATAACTTAATAAATTTTTGGCATAAAAAATATTTTTAATTATTAAAAACTATTTTTAATTAGTAAAAACTATTTTCAAACAAAAGAAATTATAAATGCAAGAAAAAGTAACAAAATAGAAAAAAATTAAATTAAAAATACCAAGTGGAATCAATTGTACAATAAAAAAATTAAATTTTACTTAACAAATAATTAAAGCAAAGGAAAATAAACAATGCAAATTTAACGACTAATTAAAAGTTTCAAAATTAATTGGCAAAACTTTAGCTGTAATATATTCCATTCGAAGAAATTGTTTTATTCAAAAACGAAATTATCTTCATTGAAGCCAGTCTATAATTAATTTTCTCAAATTCAAAATTACACACAAAAAGCGCTAATATAATTTTATACTAATTAGCGCAATTCCTAAGCACTTTTATAGGCATCCACAAACTATAAAATTTAATTAATTATTAACGAAACAAAAATTGCAAATGAAAAGTAATGAGTCAGTACTACTGATTTTTGTGAAACTGAATAATAACCGTTTCACTAAAAACGAAACAAAGACCGCTATTTATTTTATTATAACAAATAACGTTATCGAGACGCAAGATCGTACAATATTAAAATTGATATCGTAATGGTAAAATTTGTCGAATGCTTTTTCTCTTTTTCCCATTGCTTTATTGCCATTGAACTGTGTCCCATACGAATCCGAGAAGTTAACCAAGCGTGAAAGACAAGTACAATTGCGGAATCAGTATAATAAAACTGCTTTGACTGTTTGGGTGACATTCACCGATACGGTTATTTTAGTCCAGTTATCCTCATCAAAGAAAACAAAAGACAAATTTCGAACAGATAGAAAAAAATTCACTTTATTTCCGTTTATTTCCAAGACCAACTGAGTGGCAAATTTTTTTTCTAAACGATTCTTTTAACCGCAATCTATTTGGAAAAAAAATAAAGTTTAAAAGGTTTAAAAGCCACACTTTTCGGTAGTGATTAATTGAGAATTTTTTCCGATTTTTTTCCATGATTTAATTGTTTTGTTTTTCCACTAAATAACAGATAAATAATCTTGAAAATCTCTAAAATTCCAAATAAAATTTCAAGATGATTCATTTATTAGCGGAAGTAGATACAATTCCAGGGACAATTAACTAATTGTTATAATTTTTTTGTGTTTGGTCTGACTGGGAGATAAATAAGCTCAAAAGTGCCAAGTATGCCACATCAATTAATTGAAGATAAGTAATTAAGATTAGAATGGAAACAAATTGGGAATTACGTATTGAAATTATATTATTATACGATATTACATCTAATAAATTATTAAATTAATGACTTTGCCCATCAAAATAATTGATAATTACTATTTACAAAATTTTCCAATTTTGGTAATTATTATTAACAGACATTATTTAAGTTTAAATGTGTTAAAGTAATACTAAATTGAGGAAAAACATTAATTTCCCATAGTGCCCGACCTTTTGGTTTATTAAATGAAGAGAAAATAATTAATAACTTTTGAACTAATTAAGTTATTGTTGCAATTTTAATGTGAATTTAATTGCAAGTTATCATGCTTTCTGAATCGTTAATAATATTTTATTTAAAAGTATTAATTGAAATAAATTTAAAAAATTTTAAAATTTAAAACCCTGTATGAAATCAAATAATAGATTAAATTGATCATTTATTAAATATAATTAAAGGAAATTTATTTAGCAATAATTCATTGAAAAAATTATTCAAATCGACTCAATACTTTAATTGTTATTAATAAATATGTAAAAGAACTTTTTGCATCGGAGCGTCCCATTTAAAATACATTGAGTACTGCGTTAGTCAAACGCGAAAAGTAAGTCAAGCGACTCACCCGCAAAATACAAAAACATTAATAACTTTTGAACTAATTAAGATATTTGAACCAAGTTAATGTCGTTTTAAAGGTAATTTATTTTTCTACTTATATTTTACAGATTTGTATTTTTAAATTATTTTATTTCAATAAATAAATCAAATTTTATTTTTCAAAACTCTGTAAAAAATCAGTAAATTATTTAAATTGCCCAACAAGTTAAAATAATCAAAGGTAATTTTATTAGTAATAATTGGCTGAAATATTTTTGAAATCGCAAAGATATTTCTATTTTTTACGATAATATATGTAAAAGTAAACTTGGACTTCTGAGCGTCCCATTTAAAATACATGGAAAATTTTAAAAACTTCAATAACTTTTAAACTAATTGAAATATTGCAATTTTTTTAACTTTATTTTAAAGGGAATTAAAAATGATCTTTAAATTATCTAAAATAAATTTATTTTTACTTTTTATTATAATAAATAATGGAAATTTAAAAATAAAACACCCTGTATAAAATTAGAAATAAGCCAAAATTAAAAATTTATACAAATTAACGAAAGAGGACTCAATAAGAAGTAATTAATTGAAAAAATAATTATAATCGGTTGATAAGTTTAGTTTTTATAAACAAATTTGTAAAATTATTTATTAAGTCGGAACGTCCCATTTAAAATACATGGAGACCGGTGACTTCAACGTTCCGTAAGGCGACGAACCCAACGTTTGGGAAAACGAAAAACTTTAATAACTTTTGAACTAATTAAGATATTTCAACAATTCTGGTGCCAATTTAAAGGTAATTTATTTTACTATTTATATTTAATCGATTTATAATTTTAAATTAATTTATTTTAATTAATAAATACAACTTTATTTTCAATACTCAGGAAAAAATAAAAAAAATCGATAAAATTATAAAACGAGTCAAAATAATGAAAAATAATTTAATTAGTAATAACTGACTGAAATATTTTTGAAATCGAATGATTATTTCTATTTTTTAGGATAATATTTGTAAGAGCAAATTTTGACCTCTGAGCGGCCCATTTAAAATACATGGAAAATTAAAGAAACTTTAATAACTTTTAAACTAATAGAAATATTCCAAAATGGTTTTCACTATTGCAAAGATGCTTTCATCTTCTTTTTAAATATTAAAAAATAATTTCATTTTATTTTTTTATTACAATTAATAATTTAAATTAAAAAATAAAACACCCTGTATAAAATCAGAAAAATAATAAATTTAAAAATTTGGTATAAATAATCAAAGACAATTTAATTAGAAATAATTAAAAAGAAAAATTATTCAAATTGGTCAATCAGTTTTAATTTTATTAACAAATTTGTAAATGCAGTTTTTACACTCTGAGCGCTCCATTTAAAATACATAGAGATCAAGCGGCGAACCCACAAATGGCTAAAAACTTTAATAACTTTTGAACTAGTTGAGATATTATAACAAATTTGATGTCATAGTAAAGGTAATTAAACCTATTATTAGAATAATTTATTAATTTAATTTTACATTTCTTTTTTGAAATAAATACAAGTAACTTAAAGTTTTAACACCCTAGAAAAATTATAAAAAAATGCTCAAACTAAAAATTTGTTTGATAAAATTATAGACAATTTATTCAGCTTTAATTTAGTGAAAAAATTATTAAAATCGGTCCATTACTTCATTTTTTATTAACAATTTTGTACAAGTACTTTTTTCTTCAAAGTGCAACTAGGGCAGCACC
>JASKGO010001181.1:0-16024 GCA_030556065.1 Holobus sp. GC000080
TACTACTACTACTACTACTACTACTACTACTACTACTACTATAAGGTCTCAAAATATATAGCAATAGCATTTATATCATTACAGTTAGCGGTAGTTAGTTAGGACAATTGCAGGCGCAACGAGTCGCAAACGGAACGTCTTTAGTAAACATTGCAGCCCTCCCTGCAATGACACACGAACGATAAGATAGTGAAGTGAGCGAGGTCGGTTAGTCCGTATGGAATACGCGTACAGTGGTAGGTAGTACTGTGCACTACTGTACTATTAGTACGGCGGTATAGTTCGCGGGCGGCGTTACATTTAGAGCGGTGGCGGCAACTGCAGAGAGCGGCCCGAGTCGGTAGTAAATTTGTCCGAGCGCGATTGTCCCCGTTTGAGTTACGAGCGCCAGCAAGAAAATTTAATTAATAAACGTTATCTTATATTCCTCGGCCAGGACGCTGTCTTTCTCTTTCCTGCTGCTAAACCCCATTGTCTCCGTGTCTTTCTCTGGGTGATATATATTACGTAGATTTCAGAAATACAAACTATGTATCTCTGTGTAAACGTTTTAATCGTTTTAATAGTAATAATAATGTTGTACAGGGCAATATATGCTTTACGTACAGATTGTGCAAACACCCAATGGTAAAATGTATGAGGGATGCTGCATATAGATTCAGCAGCAATGTGGTAGAAGAGAGGAGCAAGAAACGCGTCCTAGTTGAGATTTATGCTTGACCATCAGCGCGCCGAGGGTGTCCGAAACTATTAATTCCAAACTATTCTTTTCCTTTCCGCTTTTGCTTCTGCTTCTGCTTCCAATTCTGCTTCCACTTCGGCTTCAGCTTTGCCTTGGTCTTCGCCGTAACAGCATTAAAGAGCGCGTTTGTCATAATTTCCCGCAACCCTTTTTGAATGCAAGCTGAGGGTGCTCCTTTGCGTCCACTCCTATAATACATCCCTATAATGTATAATCTGATCAACGGATTTCTTATCAAATTTCGCACCAACAAAACGTTTAGTTTAGAAAGGATAATTTCATTTGGCAGAAGAAATCTTTGATTTATTTATTTACATCGGTGGAATTGAGCTGGAGATATGTGTTAGAAAACAAATTGTACGCAGGCAGAGTGTGTTGAAGGGCTCTCGGGGGTGCGTTTAATACACAACAAGTTTGCCCCGGCATCATTGTGTGGTGTTGTTGTGTGTGCTGCTGCTGCTGCTTGCTGCGAAAGTCTCTCTTTTATTGTCCGCCGGTCCGTTGGAAAGTTGTTATACAAGCAGTTCGATTTCCTTGTTATATGGCGCATTTATTGACCTTTAATGGTCCTCTGTGTGTTTGTGTGTGCAAAGTTTCCTGATGCGTGTCTGCTCTGTGTCTTGCCTTGCTTGTTCATATCTCTTGTTATTTGCACTCAATAATAGCATCTGAGCGTTGGGTTTTTGCATTCGAATATACTTTGCGAAACTTTTCGAAACTTTTGGTTATTGTATTGCATTTGCAGTTTTGTTTTGAATTTAAACAACTTGATGGTTGTTTCTATAGTATTTTACATTTGTTGGAAAGCAGGATAATTTTGCTGCAGAATGACGGGATTTTTTTTTTGAAATGTTTTAATTTTTAAGGGTTGTTTTGGTTGTTTTAAGTTTGATATTTTTTTTACTTGAAAATTCTTTTGCAACTTTGACAGCCTGTAGATTGCAAATTAAGGGTCGAAATAAAAAAAGTTATTTAAATAAATTATAGAGAATTTAATACTGAATATTTTGACAAATTTTCAAATCAAAATTCGAAAATTGATTTTTCCCGTTTTCAACCCCTAAATTTTCGAAAATTTCAAAGTAGTTTAAACTTAATGAAACTTTCCAAAGTTTTAGATAATGGAAAAACAAACATTTTATCTTAATAATTTTTGTTTATTAAATTAATAGTTTTCTTAGAAAAAAATAAAATATATTTTCTGTATAGTAAAAAATGATTTTTGGATTTTCATTTGTTATAAGTGGGCAACCAGTAACTTATTGAATACAATTTTTAGGTTTTGGAAAAGAAGGATAATTACTCTTTAAAATAATGTAAAAAATGTTAAATTTTATTAATTTTCAAGTGCAGTTTTGAGTGTTTAAACTTTGATATTTTTTTTAATTGGAAAATTAATTTCCAACTTTGACACCCTGTATATTGAAAATTAAGGGTCTAATGAAAAAAAGTTATTAAAATAAATTATAGAGAATTTCATCCGGACTACAGTACTAAATTTTAAAAGCGATTTTCGAAAATTTAATTTTTCTCTATTTTTGAAAATTTAGCAAAATTTTGAAAAAAATCAAAGTTGTTCAAACTTAATGAAACTCTCCAAAGTTTTAGATGATGGAAAAACAAACATTTTATCTTAATAACTTTTGCTAATTAAATCAATAGTTTTCTTGGAAAAAAATAAAATTTGTTTCTTAATTTTGAAAAATTTGATTTTTGAGATTTAATTTGTTTTAAGTAGGCAACCAGTAAATATTTATAAACTATTTTTAATTTTTTGAAAAGAAGGATAATTACCATTTGCAACAAAGTAAAAAATATTAAAATCTTTTAATTTTTAAGGGCAGTTTTGAATGTTTAAAGTTATACAATTATTTTCAACTTTAAAATTCTTTTTCAACTTTGACACCCTGTATAACCTAATCAAGGGCTCAAATCGAAAAAAGTTATTTAAATAAAGTGTAGAGAATTTAATGCTGAATATATTAGCAAATTTTCAAATTCTTTTAAGAGAAATTAAAATTTCCCCCCTAATTTCCCCCCTTTTCAGAAATTTCAAAGTTGTTGAAACTCAATGAAACTTTGCAAACTTTTAGTTAATGAAAAAACAAACATTTTTTCTTAGTAACTCTTTTTTATTTAACAAATAGTTTATGTGTTAAAAATTAAAAAGTAAAATTTTCTTTTGGTACTTTATGTGCTGCCTAAAAAAAGAAATTGTATATAAAAAATAGGAAAAGAAATGTTTTATTAAGGAAGGAAGTATGAAAATTCCACTTTTCTGATATGTGTGGTCAGTATACACAGTATAATACAATATGAGATTGTGATTCTGATTCCGTGCCAGTGGCAGCATTGAGTTTGCGGTGGTTGCAGGGGGATGGAAAGATTTGCGAATAGTTTTTGATAGGTCATATATTCTAGTGGCGAACTGTACAGATGTTACATCCCTTCTATTATTACACACTGGACCTGGACCACCCTGGACACACCAGTGCAACGTAGCAGTTTCAAAAATGTTGCTCTCTTTTTCTTTCACTTTTTCTATTATTTGTTATATTTTCTTATCTACATTTTTTAAATTCCAAAAAAACCACTGAAAAGCTTAATGAAAAACATTAAAATTACTTTTCCAGTTAAATACATAAAAAAAATGTTACGAAAAAGTAATAATACGTAGAATACTAGCTGAAAACATTTTGCAAACCACTGGTTTCCCTCTTTTTCTTCATTTTTTTGATGTAAAACTAACCATCGGAGACTTATAGAACACTTCTGAGCAGAGAGAAGAAGTGCACAAAAAAGTAGCCACAATTTCCTTGGAAACTCGGAAGCTTGCAGAAGCTTTCCAGCAGGAAAGGAAGAGCAGAATCCATAAGCAGCCTTTTAATAATAAAACATATCGACACTTATATACCCACGCAGTCAAACACTGAGCGAAAGACGAAGAAGAAGAAGAAGAAGTCACTTGGGAGGAAACAACCAAGCGATGAATAACAATTCCTTCAAAGTTTATATTCATAAAAAAAGTTCTTTTTCTCAGTTTCACAAGTTTTTTTTATCTTTTAATCTTTTAAAGAGTATAAAAAAAATTACAAAAAAGATTTAATATAAAATTGCTAAAAGTAATTCTTCTTTAATATTAAAATTACTAAAACTAATGCATTTTTAATATTAAAAATAAACAATTTTATTAAAAAATTACAAATAAAAGCTGAAGAAAATTAGAGAAACAAATAAAATAACAGTTTTTTGAATAAAAAACTAAAGAAACAAATCAAAAACAGCAAAGTAATAAAAAAGAAAAGCCGTTGAAAGTGATCACAATTTATATATAATATAAAATATAAATGCTAAATGCTTATGAAGGAGCTTCAGAAAATGCGATGTAATGAAAACTCGCTTAAATGTTTATATGCTAATGACTGCTTAATGACTGCTCTGCTGACAATTAATATCTCGTAACGAGCCCAGCGACAGAAAGGAGCGTCATATTGTCACATCAGAGTAGCAGCAGTAGCAGCAGCAGCCAGATTTGCATCGGCTGCTCATTACCATGCGCCCATTTGCTCATTTTCGCGAATAAATTATTATTAACACATACATTTACACCCAAAAGCCGTCAATACAGACGCAACGATAAAATGTTTCATTTAACAACAGCAAATTTTTCGCTAATTTTGAGAATTTTCTGCATATTCCCATAGCCTGATGGCTATGGTCATCTCTTTAGTCGTTAGTCATTATTAAGTATGGGTTTCCTGGGTCTTGGGGGTGGTAGTAGGTTGAAGAAAATGCGTCCCTAAACCCCTAAAATCCATCGTGATAAGCATATCACGCTAATGCTAATGCTAATGCTGCTGCTGCTGCTGCTGCTGCACTGGAACACACTCGCCGATTATTAATTAGTTCGATAAGAGTGGCGGCGGGTGCTGCCAGGCTAGGCCCCGTTGGGGTGCGCCGTCTCTTTGCCGCCTGCCTTTTGATGTAATAATAGTTCTTGAGTGTGTCGGTGCGTTTGTGTTGGGCATATCCCAACACAAGTGAGGGCCATGGGTGTGTGTGTGTGTGGGTGTGCAAAAGAGGGGGCGGCGGAAGATGCGAGCGGCGATCGCGGACACGGGTCAAGTATAATTAACGTCCGTCGTTAATCATACAATACATCACTTTACTTTATATGCTCTTGCTTCAGCTTGTGCCTTTGCTTTTGCTCGAGTTATGCTGCTGCTGCTATGTAGCTTTGACTTGCATTAAATCTCAGTATGGGCTCTTTAGATACTATGGGCTGCTAGCTGTGAGTTTCTTTTGTTTCTGTTTCAAGTGCGGCGGTAATGATTTCAAACGTTAGAGAAATGCAATTAAGAGAGGGTTGTTTTCTATGGACATTTTATTAAGGTTTTTTAAGTTTTGATTCATCATAAGTTGACAATGAGTATTTAAATTTTTAGTATTACTTGTTTTTTGCAAAGAAGGATAATAGGGCTTTAAAATGAAGTGAAAAATGTTAAATTTTTAAAATTTTTAAGGGTTGTTTTTAATGCTCATAGTTGAAATATTTTTTCAAAGTCATTATTCTTCTTCAACTTTGACACCCTGTACATTGTAAATTAATGGTTACATGAAAAGAAGTTATTTAAATAAATTATAGAGAATTTAAGGCTGAATATATTGACAAATTTTCAAATCGAAATTCGAAAATTGATTTTTCGCATTTTCAACCCTAAATTTTCGAAAATTTGAAAATTGTTGAAACTCAATGAAACTTTACAAACTTTTAGTTGGTGGAAAAACAAACATTTTTTCTTAATAACTTTTTCTTATTTGATTAATAGTTTTCTTGGAAAAAAACAAAATGTGTTTTCTTAGAGAAGAAATTTGATTTTTTTGAATTTGATTTGTTATTACTTGATTAATAATAATTATTTATAGATTATTTTCAGTTTATTGTGAAGAAGAATAATTACTCTTTACAACAATGTAAATAATGTTAAATTTTATTAATTTTTAAAGGTAGTTTTGAAAGCTCAAAGTTAGGCAATTTTTAAAAATTGAAAAACTAATTTCCAACTTTAACACCCTGTATCTTCCAAACTAAAAGTTTTTAAAGAAAAAGTTACTTAAATAAAATGCAGAGAATTTATTTTTTTATGTTTTAGCAAGTTTGTAGAATTTTTCGAGAGAATTTATTTTTTCGAAAATTTTCAAAAATTTTGAATTTTTGTGAAAATTTCAAAATTGTCCGATTTTATTCAAACTACTTTCCAAACTGTTAGATAATAATAAAAGAAACATTTTATTTAAGTAAACATTTTTTATTGCACTTTTAGTTTAGTCAGAATAAAATTAATTTGTTTTTGTTTTCCTAAAATTTAGACTTTTTTCAAATTTTCTTAATAATTTTCAAGAAAATTAAAAAAAATTATAAACTTTTTATATTTATATAAAAAAGGAAAAGATGCTTTATAAGTAACAATAAATAATATTAAAAAAATAAAATTTTTAAGAATAGTTTTAAGTGCTCAAACTTTGGCTATTTTATCAACAGAAATTATAATTTCCAACTTTGACACCCTGTATAACCTAAACAAAGACTCAAATCAGAAAAAGTTATTTAAATAAATTATAAAGAATTTAATTGTGAACGCATTAAAAAAATTAAAAACTATTTAATTTGAAAATTAACTTTTTGCAAATTCCCCCCAAATATTTTTCAAGACATCCCATTAAGAAACCAACCCTAAATCAGTCAAAAAACCAAAGTAAAGATAATATAAAGATATACAAATGACAGAAGAAGAATTTAGTGTTAAAAACCAAAAGAAGAAGAAATCATTGTCAGCCTATTTGTAAAATATTTCCATATTTCCACAAATATAATATAAAACTGCTGCTTTACTGCTGTGTAGTACTGCTGCAACAGCAAATTTAAATCCCAAAAAGGAAGCACCACCGCAAACAAATACACACTCATAGATACATCCGAAGATAGGGATGCTAATACAGATACATTTACATACATTCCAAAAATGTGTTTGTGTGTGTGTGTGTGTGCGTTTCTGTGTGTGGGAAAGCGGGAGCACGCAGGGAGAGCTCTGGGGAGCGCGAAGAAGGGTAAATTGAGTCAATTCAAACAAACATCTCTGGCGATAAATGCGTGTGGCTTCTTTCAAAGGGACATTTATCATTTGACAACTTCACAATCCTCACACACAAACAAACAATGAATACAGATGCAGGCAGGCGGATGTTAAATAGAAGAAGAAAATATTCGAAATATTCGGCCGAAGAGAAAAGCGAAAGGGTTGCGACAAATTTCCAAGAACAACAAAGCATTTAATACGCAAACAGGGTGTATTTAGGCATTATTATTATTATTGTTATTATTACTGCTGGCTAAAAGTAAATGTTGCGTAATGAAGTGGCTTGCAGAGTAATGTGTGCAACTGAAGAGAGAGATTATATACTCTATAGCCTTTAGTATATATAGTTAATAATAATGATGGCATGAAACGAAACCGCAGCAAAGAGCTGCAGAGCAACAGTAGCAGCAACGGCAAAGTCTTCTTCAGTGTATACTATAGATAGATGAAAACTGATGAAGAGACGGAGAAGAGACAGGAATAAATAAATTAAGAAGGAAGGAACGAAAGAGACGGAACGCCGAGGCGCTATCCATCAAAGAGGCGACCACTTTTTGAACAAAACTTAATATATATAGGCACACCGAGAGCTATGACGACCAGGATGATGATGACGAACAAAGAGCAACAACAGCAACAAGAAGAAGAAGAAGAAGAAGTAGAAGTAGTTAAAAGAGAGACACACGCGTTGCTTGCTGTTGCTGTTGCTGCCGATTGATGGAAAGAAGCGACGATTAGAATACAATTGATGATTAAAAATCCTCCAAGCGTTTCAAATGCATAATATCCTGCTGCAGCTTCTGTGTTTGGCTCTCCTCTTCTTCTTCCACTACTTCTTTTTTTATGATTTTTTTTTCCTCTTTGCTTTTTTTAAATTTATTTCTTTGCTTTACTGCTGCTACTGTTGTTTTTTATTGCCCTTCATTTCATTTATTGTTATTTCTTAAAGTTGTTGCATTTTTGCACTCCGGACTTCTGGTTTTTTCATTATTTGGTTGTTAGTTTGGTTGCTAAAAGGAAAAAATTGAATGAAATAGAGGAAACAAAAAGTGGATTTGTTTAATTAATTAACAATTACTGTTTGATTAATGAAAAAATTGATTTTTGAGGTTTAATTTGTTGTAAGTTGGCAAATGGTAATTAATTTTAAAATAATTTTTATTTGTTTGTAAAGAAGGATAATTATGCTTTATGGAAAACAAAAAAATGTTAAAATCTAAAAAAATTTAAGGCTTGTTTTGGTAGTTTAAAGTTTGACATTTTTTTTTAATTTAAAATGCTTTTTCAACTTTGACGCCCTGTATATTGCAAACTAAGGGTCAAATCAAAAAAAGTTATTTAAATAAATTATAGAGAATTTCTTAAAGAATATATCTGGAAATTTTCAAGTCATTTTTCGAAATTTGAATTTTCTCAAATTTTACCCCCAATTTTTCGAAAATTTCAAAGTTGTTTAAACTTAATGAAACTTTCCTAACTTTTAGAGCATTAAAAAACAAACATTTTATCTTAATAACTTTTGTTTATTAAATGAATAGTTTTCAGGTAAAAAAATAAAATTTGTTTTTTTAATTGCAAAAAATGATTTTTTGGGTTTCCATTTGTTTTAAGTAGGCAACCAGTAATTTTTTATAAACAATTTTTGGTTTATTGAAAAGAAGGATAATCACTCTTTACAACAATGTAAATAATGTTAAATTTTATTAATTTTTAAGAGTAGTTTTGAGTACTTAAAGTTAGACAAGTTTGGAAAATTTTAAAATTGATTTCCAACTTTAACACCCTGTATAATTTAAACTAAAGGTTAAATTTAAAAAAGTTGCTAAAATAAATTATAGAGAATTAAACGATGAATATACTGACAAATTTTCAAATCAAAATTCGAAAATTTAATTTTTCTCAATTTTCGAAAATTTCTCCAAATTTCGAAAAAAATCAAAGTTGATCAAACTTTATAAAACTTTCCAAACTTTTAGATGATAAAAAAACTAACATTTTTTCTAAATAACTTTTTTTTATTAAATCAATACTTTTCTTGGAAAAAAATAAAACATGTTTTTTTTATTGCAAAAAACGATTTTTGAGATTTCATTTGTTTTAAGTGGGCAACCAGTAATTTTTTTGAAACAATTTTTGGTTCACTGTAAAGAAGGATAATTGTGCTTTGCAACAAAGTAAAAAACATAAAAATCTATAAATTTTTAAGGGTAGTTTCAACTACTCAAAGTTGAACAACTTTTTCAGGATAAAAGTTCTTTTTCAACTTTAACACCCTGTATATCGTAAACAAAGCTTCAAACAAATAAAAGTTATTAAAATAAATTATAAAGAATTTAATTCTGAATGTACATTGAGTAAAATTGAAATCATTTTCGAAACTTTATTTTTTCATCAAAATTTTTCATTAATTCCTAGTGAAAAAAACCAAAGAGAAAATAAGAAAAAACAAATAAGGGAAAAAGGAGGAATTGTTTGATCGATATAGGTATGTTGATGATGATGATATCTGCACACACAGCAGGGTCATTAGACGCTCATGTGCGTTTGTTTCTGTATCTGTGCCGTCTGTGTGTATTTGTGTGCGTTTAAGGGGGGTGGTAGACACCCCAATTCATCAGGATGATTGGCGCTGCTAATTTCACCCAAGGATCATTAGCTAAGCCGTGTTGTCATCGTTTTCTTCGTCTTCTTTTTCCTTCTTCGCCTTCCTCTTTCCACTGCTTTCACATCCAGCAGCTATTTCCTTCGGTGTATTCGCATCTTGTTTCCTCCTTCTGTTGCCTTCAGCTGCCTTCTTCTTCTCCGTTTACTTCTCCGCATCTGTTTGCGTGGAAATATCGGAGTATTGGAAAAGTCCCTCGGTAGTTTTTCCGCTTTTCCCTGCGCTACAGTATTACCATTTATTGCTGGCTGATGTAACAGTATACGTTTTCGGATATAGCAGCAGAAAGCAGAAGAAGAAGAAGAAGAAGAAGAAGAAGAGGAAGAAGATGAAGCGCAAGTGAAAGAAAAGCGTGTTAGCCCTTATGCTATTATCGGTATTATTGATGATCGGATTGAAAGGCCGACAAAAGAATAAGAGCAGAGCAGAGCAGAATCTTACTTACTAGAGACTAAAGAGCTGGAGCATGAGCAAGAAGAAGAGGAAGAACAAGAGGATGAGCAAGAGTTGAAGAGAAAAAGAAGACTATTAATGGATTTTCGTTCAATGCACCGTTCATTTGCCGACACTTTGGGTGTTTCTGTGAGGCTTCCGCAGGTGTTGATTGCTTTGATAGTAATTAAACGCTCAATTTCCGCACGCATTTAACGTTTTCATTCATTTTTTGATATATTCTTTCTTTTATTTTTATCACTAGCTTTCCTTTTGTTGGTCTCTAATAATAAATTAATTTACTTTGAAAACTTTATTCATTAATTTCTTACTTATGGAAAATATTTAAAATGAAACATCAATAAATTTTCTTTTTATTTAATTGTCAAGGATTCTAGGTGAAGTAAAGTAAAGTAATCCTTTTTCCACACTTCACTGGAAGTGGAAAAAGGATCACTTTACTTTCAGCTATTCCACAAAGGCTTTTTAATGATTTTAAACTTTAAAAATAAACTTTTTTTTGCAATTAAATGTTGATAAAATTTACAAAAGTCTCTTTGGAATAGCTGAAAGTAAAGTGATCCTTTTGTCCACTTCCAGTGAAGTGTGGAAAAAGGATTACTTTACTTTACTTCACTTCGAATCCTTGACAATTAATGTTTAGGCAGAAATTAAGTTAATAAGGAATTAAATTAAAATTAATAAAAACAAATTAAACATGTCGTTATTTGTATAAACAGTCTAGAAAACTATAAGAAAAAAAGAAAGATTAGAAGAAAGAAAAAGCAGTAAATGAATGAATGGATCGTGTTGGAAGCCGCAGGTGTTAATTGGAAATAATCAATCGGCAGTTAAGCAGCCTCATCTCATCAACTATATAGCTATAGATAGAGTAATAGCAGCCGAAGAAGCAAAAGCAGCAGCTTAAGAAACATCGAAGAAGCTTTCTGCTGCTGCTGCTGCTGCTGCTGTTACTGCTGGTGCTGGGAATGCGAGCAAGAAGTAGAGAATGCGGTTTCTGCAATTAAAAATCATAAAGCACGTGCTGAATTTAATATAAGAGCCGGGAATCGGCGCCGCCAGATAAATAATGGAACTAATTGAGGCAATCGTAAATAATAAAGGTATCTCTACAGCTACACACATACAGAGATCTCTCAAGACTCATGCTGTTCATCCTCCTTCTTCCTCCTATCACTAATATTGCTTCAGCTCTACTACGAGCTCAAGCTCTTCAGTTTCCTGAAAGTCCTCTACGAACTGCGATATATTACACTACACCGATACATATAAAGTGTTGAATGTGCAGAGAATAGAGATACAAAATACAACTTTGGGAAATGCTACTGGTGGAAGCTGCGTAGCTGGAGCTGTAGCTGGAGCTTTGGGGTGGAAAAGAGAGGATATATGAAGAGCAAATAAATAAGATTAAATTTATCGCGTGTTTGCTGTTACTGCTGCTACTGCTGTTGCACACCGGAGTTTGAAGGAAATGCCTGCGGTCTACCGCAACCCCTATTTTAAGCGCGCGTACGATATTAGACGTGGAGACGTGGGGGCGGCCGATTTTTTTTCTTTTTGGCCTTTCAAATATCATCATTTACATTTAATAGTTACATTTAAAAAAGACTTTGGTAAACTTTATCAACATTTAATTGCAAAAAAAAAGTTTAATTTTAAAGTTTATTAATATTAAAAAGTCTTTTTGGAATAGCTGAAAGTAAAGTGATCCTTTTTCCACTTCCAGTGAAGTGTGGAAAAAGGATAACTTTACTTTACTTCACCTTGAATCTTTGGCAATTTAATAAATTAAAAATTTATCCTTTTTTAATTTAATTTTGTATTAATTATCAGTCAACGAATAAACTAACGATAAACTTTAGCAATATTTTTAATTAATAAAATCAAGAGTAAAAAAAAAATAGATTAAAATACTGAATAAACAGAAGAGAAGCGCAGAGAAGAGAAGGGAAAAGTAGACAAAGAAGAGAAGAGATGAGAAGAGAGTAGATCGAGGGATGGTTTTTTGTTGGCCGAGGTGCCGGGTTGCGCATTTCAGAGTCGAACAACAAACAAAGGGCTAGAATATACATTACTCTTACTCTTTAGAGCTTCAGCTAGCAGCCTCCTAGCTAGCTAGTAGCTACTGTTCGTTTCGCAAAGCGTAAGCATAGCAGCATCATATCAGAAGCACGAGAGGATGGATGCTGAAGAGAGACGAGAGCCAGAGGAAGAGCAAGAGCAAGAGCAAGAGGAGCGTTGGATCGTTTTTGCGGGGTAGTTTTTGCGCGCTTCGAACCGCCGCTCGCCCACTTTTTGCTCGTTCGTTTCGTCGAACGAACAACGAAACGTTCCATCCACTGATGTGTAGAGCCCCGGCTTGTCGGATCCACAGTTAGCTAGTTTGTCATTCCGCCTGGCACCACCGAAAACTTCTCTCTTTTCTCTCCTCTCCTAGCATCCATCCACATCCACCACCATCCAGCATCAGCATCAGCATCAGCAGCAGTTTTACTCCTCCATCCACTCCTCACCAACAACCCACATTCACTTTATTTTCAATGACATCACATACCAATATCTAATTAGAATTATTAATAATAAATAGAAAGAAATTTAATTAAAATTGATAAAACTTTATTTCCAAGGATTCTAGGTGAAGTAAAGTAAAGTTATCCTTTTTCCACTTCCAGTGAAGTGTGGAAAATGGATAACTTTGCTTCACTTCACCTAGAATCCTTGTAGAAAGGTAAAGGAAACGATAAATGTAAAGATACAGAGATAAAATTAAAGTTTGAAAGATGGTAAGAGAGAAAGATCCATTAGCACAGTAGTAAATCCTGTTTGCCGAAAAATATCTTATCCTAATCGATGGATGCTGCTACTGCTGCTGCTGCTTCCGCTTACTACTCGTAGATTTGCTGGTCTTAGAAGATAGTTAGCAAAGTGTCTATCGTCGTCGACGGGACAGGATGGGAAATCCCTCTTCTTCGTGACGGGAGACTGTGAGAGCGGCAGCGGCAGCAGTGGCGGCGGCGGCGGCAGCGCGTTTTTTCCACCGCCAGCAGCAATCCTTAGCTAGCTGCTCAATATAGCTGCGAAGACAGCATTAATCCGCTCTTTATAAATGAGACAACGACCATCTACCATCGGGTTCTTCTGTTTTAGCAAAGTTACAAACTATGCTCTAACTATAGATTCATTATAGAAAGTATTTCTTTTTTGAATTTTCTTTTTTAGTTTTATCTTCAAAACAAGACTTTATTTTTGTATAAACTTTATTTTAATTTCTTCTTAAAAATTATTCCCTAGGATTCAAGGTGAAGTAAAGTAAAGTTATCCTTTTTCCACACTTCACTGGAAGTGGAAAAAGGATCACTTTACTTTCAGCTGTTTAAAAATAAATTTTTTTCAAAAATTAAGAATTATTTAATTAAATTTTAAATGAAATAATGAAAAAAATAAAAATAAAGAAAGGCAAAAAACTAAAAAATAAGAATAAAAATATATATAGAGAGAGAGAGAGAGAGAGCAGAAGAAGTAAAAAGGCGGAAAACAAAAACCGTTTGTTCTAATTGAATTCTATAAAAGGACCGGAGACGAAATCCAACTGTACGTTTTTTCTTCCTCTTTTTCCTTCTTTATTCTTCTCCTACCATTCCATTCCTTCGTTCCTTCTATTCTAGTTAATACTAAGTTATACTGTGCATAGAGAACTTTGCCTTTCAGAGGCTTTCAGATATTTTAATTAACGGTTTTTGTTTTTCATCACATCCCCCAAGTGTTCGGTTCCTATTATCGTTACTAATAACTTTGTTAATAAAAAAAAATTATTAAAAAATACTATTAACCATCAGTTAAACTCACTCATTAAGTAAGCAGAGGAACAAAACAGGCAGCAAATGAAATACATATTTATAATTCGTGTGTTGTACATATGTAATGTCTGTACGGAACAAATGTAAAATTGAAACAGAAACAAAGTTGCGGTGAAAGAAAGAGATGAGATGAGAAATACAGCAGTAGCAGTGGTAGTAGATGGAATAAAAGTAATAGCAGTTAAGTGTGTAAACGTAATTACGAATACGTAGGTACAGAGTGCATGCAATGTGGAAAAGAAGCCAGGAAATGTGTCATTAGTATTAGTTAAGAACGCGATGCGATGGGCTTTTTTTTCTTATTCTTTTCTTTAGTTCTTTGCTTCTGCTTCTGCTTCTGCTTCTGCTTTTGCTTCTCTTGGGCTTTCTTAATGTGTTCTTGAAGAGTTGAAGAGTTTGTTTCACGGTTGTCATAATTTTTTAAAATAGTTTTCATCTTCTTTAGTTTTTATCAATTTAAATAATAAATTTTATAATATAAAATTAAATTAAATATTAATGTTCAAAATTAACGAATTTCTTAAGGAAATTTTTCTTTTTTTAAGAATGTTATTTCTAAAGTTGAAATATATTTTCCAAGGATTCAAATTGAAGTAAAGTAAAGTTATCCTTTTTCCACACTTCACTGGAAGTGGACAAAAGGATCACTTTACTTTCAGCTACTTCAAAAAGACTTTTTAATATTAATAAACTTTAAAATTAAACTTTTTTTTGCAATTAAATGTTGATAAAGTTTCACACTTCACCTTGAGGAAAAACATAAAAAGTGAAAATTTCTATTTTTTTATTTTAATTATAAGATTTACTTCTCATTAAAAAAAAGATTAATTTATTTTTTAAAGTAAAAGTTAGACTGCTGTTGAAGTATTGAATTTTTCTGGTTTTCTGATTTTCTGTACTTCTGGCATTAGAAAAGTTGAAGCAATTTGGCAGCGGAATAATAGAGAAATGTAGAAAGTAAAGAGAAGTAAAAGAGAAAGATGTCATTTCGGATGTGGTGTGATGTGATGGGGTAGTTCTCCTAGTGTCTCCTCTCCCGCAGCTCCTATAGCCTAGGCCCCAGCTAAAACAGAGCAAAGTGACTAGCAAGCAACGGCAAAGGCAGAGGCAGCGGCAGAGAGGCAAGAGATGAGCAGCCGAAGCAGAGAATGAGTGAGAGAAGTTACAAATGACATCGTTAGCGGACATAAAAGTTGACAAATGCTTGCACTCTCACAAAGGACGTGCGGCGATCGGATGAAAAGCGCAAGCAAATAGTTGCACATATTTCACACTCTCATCCACACTCATACAATCGCACACACACACGCACACACCAGTACACCCACGCATTAGTGTTCTATGTATTTTACTATGTACTTCCATGTACAATAAATACATGCAGTGTTTGTGTCTGCGACTGTGTCCTGTGTCATTTAATAGTATACAATTCGGGGACTCCTTTAATCTAATCAACTTTGCGCAGTTTTCACCAAGGAAATTTCTTTCTTTTAGTTTTATTTATTTTTATTTTTTTTATTTCTAATAATGCTATATATTTGATATTTATCTTTTACTTTTTGTATATATATTAATGTTGTTTATTTAATTTTTAAATTACTTATAAAAAATTAATTTAATTTAAGCTAATTGTTGTTTTCTTTTTGTTTCAGATTGCTGTTTGCTGTGCTGTCCAATGCTATGCTTCAAGTTTCTGCCATCTGCAAAGTTAGATCTTCGAAAAGTGAGTTTCATTTTTCATTTATTAATTTTTTCGAATTTTTTTTAAGGTTGTTTATGTAATATACTGGTAGTCCCAAAAATTTTGGTCATTTTTCTTGTAATGCTTACAATTTGTCGAGGATTCTAGGTGAAGTAAAGTAAAGTTATCCTTTTTCCACACTTCACTGGAAGTGGAAAAAGGATCACTTTACTTTCAGCTACTTCCAAAAAGACTTTTTAATGATTTTAAACTTTAAAATTACATTTTTTTTTTGCAATTAAATGTTGATAAAGTTTACAAAAGTCCTTTTTGAAATGGCTGAAAGTAAAGTGATCCTTTTTCCACTTCCAGTGAAGTGTGGAAAAAGGATAACTTTACTTTACTTCACCCAGAATCCTTGGAAAATATATTTTAACTTTTGATTTAATATTATTTTTTTTTTAGCAAAAAGAAAGAAATTAAAAAGAATCT